>OMNV01019907.1:0-39363 GCA_900303265.1 Brotula barbata
CAGTAAACACTCACATACACACACACACACACACACACAAACAAACACACATACACAGACAGACATACAAGTGGCAGCAGTGGCTTTAGACATAAAAAGAAGTCATAAAACTATTGGGGTATCTTTGCATTTGCTGTTGACAAATACTGTCGCATTTCTCGGTATGGAGGAATTAACCTGCCATGGTGAACGAGGCCATCTGATGGTAAAAATAAGACAATACATTCATGTACAGTCATCGCCAATGACCATCAACGCACACACAAACACACACACACACACGCACACCTTTGTAAAAATAAAAGTTGTTAAAATGTGCAAAAAAAGTCATTGTTGCTGACAGTTCAGTCCACACTGAACCAAACTGCGAGCAACTGCCGACGAGGAATCGTGAAAAAGCATCAGTGAATAAAACAAAAACATAAGCAACAAATCTTTAGATAGTGCATAATGGTAGTGCGTATCAAGGTTACCAGTGCTGGCAGCATTTATAACTGTTTACTTTCTAATAAAACGCTGTCTGTAGCACACAGCTAACACATTACAGCCCCTCCATACAACACCCATGTATGTTTTCAGCAGTGGAGGCTGAGCTGATCATTTGTTGAGAACACGTTACCTTTGTGCAAGTGCATAATGGGAGTGAGGAAGGAGTGTGTTTCAGTACAACACTGCATGTTCCCAACACAGACAAAAGACACTTTTACAACCTACATTTGTTCTGGAGGAACCAACCACCTCTACCCGTTTAAAGATTTCTGTTTTACCACGACAGGTGGGATATTTAGTCCAACTGGCAGCTGTCAAATAAAATTCCTCCTCTGCAGACTGTGGTCCAAATCAGCTACAGTTTCACTTGGAGAAAATCAGCAGTTCTGCCGCCCGGTGTGTACGCACAATGACTACATCTTATTGGTGCATAGATTTGGAGTCTATGCTATGTTTAACCGTTACCTACAATAATTTTCAAAGTACACAGAACATATGGAAGCTTTACGCAAGAAGAAAAAACGAGATGAGCAACAGACTATACATTTTGTATGGAGTGTTTCAGATGTGGATCAGGGTGGGTGTACACGTTGCAATGTTATCCTGATTATTGTACTCGTAAATTCATTTTTTCCATTCATTAGAAAATCATTCTCAATGTCAATCTCAATCAGCTGGAGCTGACAATGATACTGGAGCTCTCAAGGTGTGGGCAGATGGTGAAGCTGTTTTAGCATTTCAGCTCAAGCTAACCAATCAGGGGGTGGAGGAATCCACTTAAGTAGAACAACAAAGTAGCAATTTTGTCAAGGTGATAGCTGGACTGGACTGTTTTGTGGACTGCAGAGAAAGAGGACAAACATGTTTAACAGTGGCAGCAGCATCGCACACAGGATGATATCTCCATCTGGTCCTCACAACGGAAATTTCAGGAACATTTCGCAGGAGCAGCAGGTATCAGTTGAGGTTCAATGCATTAAAGCTAACATTATAGTAGCTACATGCTGGCTACCTAGAAGTTATACTGTAATGCTAAGTCATTTCCACAGGCTGAGTTTGTGCCGTTGTGCAGTGACTACGTCAGAATTTGGGTGCTCGTACCGTCCTGTTGTGAACTACTGCTTCTGTGCGATTGTCAGGTTAACTGATTCAGAAGCTGTGCACCAGTCAGAGCTTGCACCGTGTACGCCCACCTCGAAGTGACGCATGTGTTTTGTGAAAAACTGCAGTGCTGATTCTTGTAACTAAAACTCTATGAGATACTGTAAACCTCTTCAAGTGTCACTCCACTAATTGTCAGAGCGAATATGAGACAGAAAAACAAGACGTTTTTGGCCAAAGGTCACAAACATGGCACAGCGATGCCTTGGCAAAACAAACAGAAAAGGTACAACATTGGAGCATATGAGCCTGGTTTCTACACATTTACGACATCCACACACTGCACATAAATATTTAGGTGTGTTTTCAGTCACTAAGATGACAGTGACTGAGGAGAAAGGCTCTGTCACTGTCACTGTACCCTTTAAAGTTTAATCAGGATCCCAAGGTCTGGGAACGTTTGGGCTGCTCTTTACCCCAGGAAAATATCTGATTTAACTAAACTCAATCTAAGATACCTGCATCTCTGCATCTTTTTTTATAGTTTTGACAAATCAGTGCTATGGCACATTACCTGTAAATGTACCTGTGAAATAAATAACAAGCAGCAACTTCCAGGTTCCACCTGTCGTACCCTTGGAAATAATGAGCATTGTCATGGCCAAACTAGCCATTGAAATCTAACAAACAATAAAAGTGACAGCAGTAGGACAGCATCATGCAGCCAGAGTTCTGGCCAATCAACTGTCAGCTTCTTGCCATGCAGCACCAAGTTGATCGGCGCATCCTGAATTTAACCGCGCATCCACTAAGAGCACAGCAAGCAATTCAAACAAGTGTGACAGATATTTGGTTACCAGCAAAGCGCAAACAGGTGTACCAAATGAGCCAAGACCTGGGGCCAGGCATACACCTGAATCCCCGCTACAGAAAAGGCAGAAATGAAAGTTGCAGATGAACCGAGATTAGCTTGATTTCGGTTAATGGTGCAAAGGCATTTTATCAGGGAGGCAAAAATATTGAGAAACCCTGCAAGTGTGAATGAGTGAGGTTTCTCAAAAACTCAAGAGAGTCATTCCTACACTCAGTTTAAAAACATAAAAGGCACACAAGCAAAGAACAAAGACAAAGTGCGGGGGAGGAGGGGGTGGAGAGATTAGAGGGGAAGGAGTTTGACGAACAGGAAAGCAATAAAATATTTTGTCTGATAGACAAGGAGGGCTGAGTATCAAAAAAACGATAAATTAATTGATAGGTTGTCAGAATCACTGTCAGTGTGATGGTATTGGGAATTTTTTCTTTTGAATATTTGATTCTAACTTCGCAGGTTTATGAAGTCAGAAAGACCGTCAGCAGGATAAGTGTGTAAAGAGAAAGAAGAAAAGAGGTGCAGTGAGGAAGGGTGAATGGATTCAATTTTGAGGTGCGGGGAGAGTTCCCTGCAGCTGGAATTTTGTTTCATCTATAGCAGCGGATCCAGGTTGCCCCATGGCTCTGGGTTGTGGCAGGAGATTACATTCTGGGGTCGGGTCAGAGAGAGGGTAGGGGAGCCACACCAGACTCAGTCAACGTGTACTGTAGGTCCACTACACTGATACAATCCCGTTCTAAGAGAGACGTCGTACAAACATAAAAAAGGAGACACTTTCAAAGAGTTGTTTTGAGGAGGAAGTGCTTGACCCCCTT
Source organism: Brotula barbata (assembly GCA_900303265.1). Classification (NCBI taxonomy): domain Eukaryota; kingdom Metazoa; phylum Chordata; class Actinopteri; order Ophidiiformes; family Ophidiidae; genus Brotula; species Brotula barbata. The sequence continues at coordinate 3,277 of OMNV01019907.1, forward strand.
TGTGTGAAATTAAGGTGCAACTTGCTGAGAAAAATAAAATAAAGGTCACTCATGTCCTCTATGACAGTCTCATACAAACCGAGACTGTGGAGCAGGCATGCTTCCTCCTCCTACACATCCCACCTTCTTCCATGTACTAGATTTACCCAGCAAGATCTTCCTGGTCCAATCGGGCTTCAGCGTGGAAGTGGAGTAAGTAGGGTCAGAGGCAGGGAAACCCCATCAGGTAAGGCTGTATCTGGCATTTCAGCAGACAGGGTGGGAGTTCGAGGTCCATGTTAATGTACAAAGATGTGCCTCAGAAGCTCATCAGCAGACGGCCGCTGCTTGGTCTCCACGAAGATGCGCCTGAGAAAATCTCGGCAGTGGTCTGACACGTGAGCGGGTAGCACGGGGTTGGTGGGCTGCGTGGCAATTTTAAAGATGGCTGCCATGGCTTCGAACTCCGCCCATGGGGGTCGCTGGGTCAACATCTCCACGACAGTGCAGCCAATGCTCCTGTGGGTATAAAAGAGGGAATGAGCTTCACTATCCATTAGATGAAATGCAGTGTGACAGTGGTTTTCATCTGAAAAAGTTATGAAGATGATATGGAATTCATCTTATTTTCATTTCAGTCATGTTGCCAAGATTTAGCTGGCTGAAAAACTTGTATAAAAATGTTTCTGCTTTGAAACTTGAATCTTGCAAAGAAACTGGAATGAGGGCTTTTTACCAGATGTCAGCCTTCCTGCCGTAGCCCTCTCCACTGATCACTTCTGGGCTCATCCAGTAGGGGGTGCCCGTTACAGACTTGATGCCTGTTCCTGACAGACAGATGGTTTGCAGTCGTCGACTAGCCCCAAAATCACCAAGCTTCACGTTACCCACAGAGTCACGAAGGATGTTGGCCCCTGTACAAAGAAAATACAGAAGTTTTGCTGTTTAAGTTTTAGCGGAAATTACATTGTAAATACCTATAAAGTACCTGACCTTATCTAACTTAAGGAATTTTAAAAAGTAAAAAGCCTCAATCAACCTTCTTTGGCGTGGCAGATGATGAAACTTAAATTCATGCGTTCTTCACATCACAACTTGACATCACAATGTCCTTTTATGTGGCTAAGATTCCATGCTTCCAAAACAACTGCAGTTTGTTCAAAACACTGCAGCTTGAATCCTCACCAAAAACCTGCAAATCTGAATATATAACTCTAATCCTATCTTCCCCACATTGGCTTAATGTCTCACTACTTACATATAAAGGCACTGCATGGTCTCTATAGACGAGTAATTCATAATTCATGATTCCATAATTGCCATCGCCCGCCTAACAATCCCAGCTGACAGGCCTGCTTGCTATCTCAAGGGTTAAGACAAAGTCCTCCAGAAATAAGAGCCTTCCCCTACCACACTCCTTTTCTGCAGAACAAATTCCCAACGGGCTTCACTGAGAAAGAGTTTTTAAACATGCTTATGACATGTTTTAAAAACTTCATTACACTTTGATTGTTTACTTCCTCTATGAATGGATCAGGACTTGTCTTGACTCATGTCAGGACTTTGAACATATCTATTAGTAATTAAGATTATTTACTTTACCACGTCTTAAGTGTTGTTTTCATGTTTCCTACAGCATTCTTGACTTTCGATGTAATATTTTTATATCACATCTGGTTCCTATTGGACATTTGGCTGTTTGAAATAGGGAATCTCCATCTGAATTGGTTGATGTTTCTTCCTTTTTCCTTCATATAATCTTCATCTTTGTCTGGATGGTAAGTTTTGGGCTGGGAACCATCATTATGTGGGCATGTGAAGCCCTTTGAGACATTGGATGTGATATTGGGCTACACAAATAATCTTGACTGTAAGTGAAATAAAGCTTCCTTCTCACCTTTGATATCCCGATGGACGATCATGTTGCTGTGTAGGTAAGAAACACCCTCCAGGATCTGTCGTGTGTAGCGCCGTGTCACGTTTTCCGTCAGTGCTCCGTATGATTTCAGCTGGTCTTTAATGGAGCCCTGAGGAACAAAAGAAGGATAAACTATGAACATTTGCCTGTAAAAGTTTCTTGATACAGCAATATGAGTTACACCATGTATGGCAGAAGGATTGCTCACCCCAGGCATGTACTCCATGAAGATGGACAGCGTTCGCTCCGTTGTGTCTTGCAGACAGCCATAGTACTGAACAATCCGCTCATGGCAGAGATTCTTCAGAAGCTGGATTTCACACTCCAAAGCGCTTACCTCCTAAATGACAGAAAATGCACATTACACACCTTCCTCTGTTCCTATCACTGCTGTCTTTATTTATAACTTTCCTGTGAGAGGATCATTATTAAGGAACACAGGAATATTCTGGCAGCACACCATCTGAACAGAAACATTCACCTTGCTCGTCTCAGGACTCTCTGGGTCAAACTGGACCTGTTTAACGGCCAGTTCCCGTCCAGTATCAGCATCATAACAGAGGAAAACACGTCCAAAGGCCCCCTGACCTAGCAGCTTTCCCAGTCGCCAGTTGGTTGGTGCACGAGGTGCTGGATCCACATTAACATCAAATACCAACAAAAAAAAAAAAAATCCAAAAATCAGTGGGACCATCAATTTCAATGTAAGGAGAATTATCCAGATTATACGAGTAACTTATCAATACAGTAAGTACAAAAATTAAATTATAAAGAATTTTAAAGAATATAAAGAAAATTATACAGCCCCCATAATTTTTTGACACTGTACTATAAATATGCTTAACAGTAAAAGCTGGGATTTTTCTGATGGCGTGTATATCTTATATTTTTGATTTTAACAGAATTTAACCCACACTGATGACCTATTTATGGGTATTTATATCCATATCTATCTATTTTAACACTTCAAACTGTTGAAATGTACAACAGCATATTAGAGCAATTAGGGGTGAAAAAAATTAAAAGCACAAGATTTCATACGTGTGTATGAGCGATTATATGTATGTGAGAGCTCATACATTTGCTTTCAGTTTGTTGAGTGTGAATGACAGAATTTTTAGAATGTTATATGTGTATGTGCAGGCAGGTCTCCAGTGCACACCGACATCCCTGCTCACTGAGCAAGCAATGGACAATGCACACACTGTGTTAAGTATTCACCAAATTGAGAAAAATTAAGTGGGTTAGAGATTCTAATTTTATTTTCGGTTAATTGCTCAACACTAGCTTTGCACACCTATGCACTGCATGTTTCCCTACTGTTCTTTGAAAAATTATTATTAAGGGGGACTTATGAAACCAGTTACGATATGTTTTACATTTGTAATTAATTTCAATCTTTTTGCATGTGGTCAGTCTCCACTTTGGCATTTTTCAGTTGATCAGTGTAACAAAAAGCCTATTTAAACCCAAAATGGTTCAATATTATAAAACAAGAAAACATGGCAACTTCCATGGAGATTAATACTTAGCACTATAGCAGCACAGATAAATTTAATATGTAATTAAATTACAAGTACATGTCCATTATAATGTGTTATGAAGACTCACAGCGACTGGGGGGGCTGATATCCATGACAGAGAGGGTTGGGGTTGGGTTGAGGTTAGGTTCTATATCACTCCCCCTGCGTGGCCTCCTAGCGGGCCCTGGGGCTTCTTCCAGGTCAGGGGTAAAGACGCTGCTGCCACTGCTGGTGCTGGGTGACTGCTCTGTGGGGCTGAAGCTGACTGGTGAGCGGAAACCATGAACCTGCGTACGCCGAGCCCGAGGGAACGTCTTTCGTCCTACCAAGCATGAAGACGGGGATAAGGGTAAAGATGAAGGACAAAGATTGCATTACCTTCAGCCATGTAGGAGGATGAAAGTTTTACAATGCTTTGAAATAATGTATTCATGATATCATCATGTGACACATCGCAGCATGATTTTTGCCTGCAGTCATGTTTGCAGTTTCATCGAACAGAAACTCACCGTCACTGTAATCTTGAAGGCCGAAGGGGATGCCGTATCTTCGAGGATATGTTCCCCCTTTCCCTGACTTCTCAAACACTGGAATATCATATTCTGGAAATGGATTAAAAGGTCTTATGATTGTTTGTTAAGACTAATTTTTGCTGGTTCAGTGACATTGACTTTATTTCTCATAATGTTTTAAAAAAAAGGATTTTAACAATGCACTACACATTGCATTACGCACTCTCACATGCACACATACACACCTGGAAAGTCCTGGTGGTTGTCTGGGTAGCTCTGCGCTCTGGGCATCCTGGACTTTGGGTAGTCACTGCACAAAAGCAAAACAACAATTACACTCTTTGGCAAAGAAACCCAAACCTTTTTTTATTATAATTTCATTATTATTGTCATATTATTCCAATTTAAATTTCAGATCCAGTGTTTACATACAACTTTCTTGAAATAAAAGAAAATATTAATGTTATTAAATGTTATAATCATAAGTATTACTAACATTCCCTGAGTCAATTGTGATTTACATGTAATGAATTAGGCTCTACATTTGAACATGTATAGCCTAATTCATTATGTCTGTTCTAGTGACATTTTATAGAAGCACATCCCTCAATGCTCTGCTGTTGGTTGAGAACGTACCTGTCCAATGGGCTGTCTAAAGATGGACAGCTTCCAGATGCTGAGTTTTCTGGACTGCTCATAGACAGTGGGTCCAACATCTACAGAAAATACAGAAAAATGAAATCAGTAAATTCACACTTTCACATCTTAAGTTTAAGACGAATGTCATAAGAAGCAGATACGGTGGACAAATTTAGCAGACAACATTTTATTGCCTGCATATTTTTACAGCGAAAGTTGTAAAGTTAATTTTGAAGACTTCAGAATTTCTCTAAGATTCAAATTGTTAAGAAGACAGAAAAGGCAGAGGAGACTTAAAGATTTCCTTACCCATGCCTTACTAAAAAAAATTAATGTTTTCTTCCTCTACATTAAAGTGTGGATTACCTTTACTACAGTAACCTACAAGCTGATCACGAAAAAAAAAAACCATAAAAAACACTCTGCCGCAAGTATTTAATTGCTTAACTCATGAGATTTTAGACATTTAATACATGTTTTGACGTCTCATCTTATTGGGTCTAAAAAGTTAATGCTTACATTAAAGTCAATGACCAGGAGGATCAAGCCATCAGAATATCCAATACACTGTGACTCCCCTCAGTTTTAAAGAAATACCAAAAATTCACTACAGACTGTGGCGGTACCTGGTCCATGCTCTCAGGAATGAACTCTCCCTCGCTGTTGATGCTGGTGAAGGAGCCATTCCTCGCCACCTGCTGGAGAGCATCGGGAATGTAACCTGGAGGTGGAGAACTGCGGTCCGTGGAGTGGGAACCTGATAATATTAAAGTGTATTTTATTAACATTATCATTCTGATTTGCATGGATATGTGAAGTGCAATCACTTCATTGATGACATTTATGGAACTGCCGATATAAACCCTAATTACTATTAGAACTAGGGAACATCATAATAATTTCTAAAAAAAAACAAAATGAAAAATAAACAGCTTTCTGTAGTTCAAAGGTCCCATATTATGAGAAAACATTTTTCCTTGCCATATTGCATATAGTTTTCATTCTGTTCTTGTCAGTGTGTATTTTGTCAGTGATTTTCCTGCCTATGCTTATGAGCTGCTGTGACACAGAAACCTCCCAGGTGTAGATCATTTAAGTTCATTTCATCTTTAATCTTAAAAGTTGTGTCTTCCTGTTGGTTCTCAAAATCTGCAAATGATGGAGTCAAAAGTTGGCCCGCATCTCTAAAACATGCCTCACTGAAGAACATTAGGGAAATATGCACACAGACTGGATGGAAGTAGAGATGTGTCGTTTTGGTCTACAGCAAGCTCCGCATTTTTCCGAACCACTATTTTTGTACGACACTAGATTTGCGTAGATGTTGCATCTCTATGCAATTCTAATATACACATAGCTGTGAATACACTGGCAAGCAAAGGAGCAGCTTAATCCACTGCCCGCTCTTCTTTGTGCTGCAGCCGCTCTTGTTGTCAAAAATAGTGTACACAGGAGTATAAATACATACTGTGTTGTGTTGAGACAGATACCACTGTCCATTTAGCTGCTGGCTAAGGCTGGACCGTAAAATACAGATATTTAAACACTTCTCCGTCTCAATCATAGAGCTCATGCAGTTTTGCAAACAAATCCTTTATACTAGTGCACTTTTTTACTAGAAAGTAAAGACGTATATTTTATCAATCCTCCAGGGTCCGACTGCAACACCATTGTAACTCATATTCCACAACAAATAGTGTTAAGAGTGATTGGCCACGTAAACCTGAGAGCGTCTGGCCTACGGGTCCCTCAAACACAAAAACAAGAGTCGTAGCTCATTTGCGTCCCCTGTCCTGCCCACCCAAAAACTTTGCTGAGAAAAATGAGACAGAAGGGAGGAAAGCTGACTGAAAAACATAAGATTTGTGTAAACTTTTCTGTGAAAAACTTTGGTGCTAGCTACACACAACATGGAACTATAACAGGTAGCTAATATTGAGCACAATATGGGAACTTAACATCTCTCCAGATTTTGGCTTTAATGTACTACTGAAGGCGCAAAAGGATTCACCTAACAAGGCCAGCATGCTCTTCTTATCAGCGGCCCTGAATCCTGTGTTGTCCAGCTCCTCATGGGATGGCAAGACATCCATGTCGGAAGAAGAGGTCTGAAGCACATGGTAAGAAATAGAGATTGTGAGAAAGACCAAACAAAACAACTTTCAAGCTTCTTTTGGAAGACAAATATTGGAGATTTGTTAGTGTCAGTATGGAAGATTCCCCTAGCATGCGATTGAACCCTGGACCCTCTGACCTGAGAGGTGATCTGGAGCACAAGGAGGATCTTCAGGCTCTTCATGTGAACACTGCGATCCAGTAGTTCCACGGCCTTGTCCAGGTCATCCTGAGTGGTCAGAGGAATCACCAACTGGAAGCAGTGAGATGGAAAATTTAAAAAAACCCCACAATTATTAAATGACAATTGCTCTAAAACTCAAAGTGGTTTTCAGTGCCAAGAAAAAAATTAGTCATCAACTGATTTTTGATTAAAAATATTAATGACCAAAATTTTACTACATATATAGTTGAAAATAATCAGGGTCAATAGCTGTATTCTTTATGTTAAAATACCAGTAGCTATCTTTTTATCCGTGTACCTCGTTGTTGGTGTAGTGAAGGTCCATGGCCTGACCAAAAGCCACTTTAGCTTTGGCCCTTAAGTCGTCCAGCTTCACGGGCCGAGGGAACTGCAAGATCCTGCAGAAAAGAGAAGAAAAGAGAGGTGATGATCAGTAGTCACTGACAGCACTCTACACTGAAAACATTCCAGTGATGAATGTAAGACTCACCTCTTCTCCCCTTTGAACTCGAACTTCACTCTGATATCGTTCTGTGGACACACAGATACATACAGTGCATACTATGAACAGGTGAAAATTTAAACCTTTCTTCTTCAACATGTTGAGGATTTGTTAGCAGTGTCTGTTTCAAGTTGGTCATATAACATTTTTACAATTTGTCTTTTTCTCTAAAACCCAATCCTGATTGACTTGCTTTTTGATTATTTAGTATAGTTTAGTGAATTAATTTATTTATAAATGATTAAAATGTTAGCGATAATCTTTCTGGATATTCAGTGTTGTTGCCCCAATAACTTTTCTCATGAAAGACAGCCGCACTCAATGAACATCTGACAGCTAAACATAAAAATGTCAAAGCAGGGGCATATTCCTGCATTTTTTCCTGATTTTACATTGATTTCTGACAGTGAGATGAGTGGATGAATTACCTGGTTCTTTGGCGAAGAGGCTTTGGGTTTTCCCAAGTCCGACAGGTACATGGCAGGACGACTGGAGCGGTGCAGTTCAGCCAAGTCCTGCATGATTGAATTCAGCACCTCCTGCTCATCTGAGGGACAAAGGGAAAAAAAGTTTTAATTGATATTGGCCATTAATTTATTGCAAACAAATGATGAAAATGAATCTGCTACACTGGACAAAGGCAACTACGACAACCTAAAAATGAATATATGTCACTTTGTTATCAACATCACTTTACAGTGTTGCTGACTTTTTTTTTTGCATTTCTGCTTTATTATGTTATGAACAGCAGAGAGCCAGACACGAAGTAGAGGGTGGAGAGAGGGAATGGGGTGCTACTCTTGAATTTTTGTAATAAATTGTTATTTGTACTTGTATGTAAGGCACAGGTAATGTTACTTATCCAATGACAATGAAGATATTCTGTTCTATTAAACTAATAAATAAAGAAAACACTTAAAGAAATAAAATAGCAGTTTGGTTCATATTATTGGATGTGACAAAAAATTATGCAAAAAAACTACATACCCATCATCACAACACGACAATTGACCCAGGAGGCCAGGAAAGAGGATTCTCCCATCAAAGGGATTCCTTTCTCCTGCAAAACAAATATTGATGTTCAGTTTTATTGGGGGATGAGCTGCTCATTGATCAACAGATCTGTAACACTGATGTCGGCATCTCTTCACGGTGACACCTTGACAGTACAGGAAAATATCATAATAAGCGGAGAACAAGACATATTTGTATTCATCATAATGTCTTGCTAAGTATGGAATGTCACGTATCAGATTTTGTATTTGGCTAACATAAATCTCAACAAAAACTCAAATTACGGTATTGTCTACCACCATTCCAGATATTTTAGCGCATAATTATATTTTCAAGATCAGTTTTCCTCTAGACTTTATTACTGATCATTTGAACTATAAAATACTTATATTATTATATTATAAAATCACAGGATTCCAAAGAGTAACTGCTTTGTATTATCACTTTAGTAAACAAAAAGTGTGTATATCAACAATGTGACTCAGCAGACATAAGGTTAATCAATAACACTTTCATCTCTGCTGTATTAAAAGCGTGATTTAAACATTTTTAACAATTTAACACTAGTATATAGACAAATACATTTTAATATATTATATTAACTTTTGAAATCCATTAATGACAATGGCTGGAAAAACTATACAAATAATTCGAGCTGATATTTAAGTGAATGTTGTAAAAGTGTAATTATTTCTGAATGAATGTGGTTTCTGCGTTAATAAAGTTGTGACCAGTTAGACTGCCTGCATTATACAGTTCATCTAATATTGATAATATGATATTTACTGACTGGTCGCTGTTTGCATTATTCCATCTCGTTGTTGTGGTAATTAGTACATAAAACATCGTGAAGCACTTTCAAAAACGTGCACTCAAATGTCGCTGTAAAGTTTGTTCCAACAACGTCATGCCTTATTATGGTGCCACTGGTAAGATTTAAATGAACTAGCTACTGCTGGCTAATTAGCCACGCAGGCTCAAGAGAATAACAACTGTTGCTAGCCAATTCGGGATCATGCGTTATATCGACTGCAAAGGATTATCGTTACAAGATTCATGTATATTTTACTATTCAAGCAATCACAACAGATAGCTTCACAGATTTATCAGAGAGGTAAGCTAGGTGGCTAATGTTAGCTAAGTTCCGTGTACACTAAGCTGTCAGGCCGGGGAAGTTGTCAAGCTAAGCTAATGCTAACTAGCCGCAGAGCTAAGAAGCCCTGCTCTCCCTCCCGCATTGCCGGGTGAAAACGCTACCACAACACACACGAAGAACAAAACTGTCTTCCCCATCGTACCTGGGGGTTGTTTGGGTTTAGGATTCACTTCCTCCTCCACAGGGCCGGTGACAAGAGCCCCGGGCCCCGCGGAGAGCTGCTGGGGGAAGCAGAAGTTTGGCAGTCCGCTCCCAACTTCACTCGAGTCCTGCTCAGCCACGACGGCGAGGCCGTTAGCTGTCAGCTGAGCTTGCAGATTCTCTCCAGATTGAAAATGACAATATTATAGTTACTCCGGCACAAAACCTCAATATGTATCCGTTGATGGAAAGTAAAGTTATTTCGCGGCTTCCATTTTGTCGTGCTTTAGCTGAGTGAACACGGCAGGTAGCTGTTGTCGCTGCTGCTCTCACTGCACCAAACTAGCGGCACTACAGACAACATACAGGAAATACACAGATTTAGGTGGCCAAATACAATCCAAACATACTTTAAAGTAATTAATATTATAAATAAAGCAGTAGAATATAAAAATTCAATTCAATCAAAAAATATCGAGTAGTAATAAATCAGAAGAAACATTTCAATGTTGATTAAACAAAGATTACGAGTTGCACAGTTTATTTTTTGACAGCTCTTAACCGGAAATAGAATTTTATCAATTCAACTTTTTGTCGTACTTGATTGGTCTAACAACCCCCCAACCTCATTGGAAGAGGCCGACAAAAACATACCACCGGTGACGTCACAGAACCGTGTGATTTTGGTCTGTCAAGGAAATAAATGAAAAAACTTTAACCCCTTCAACACCGCTAAATTAATTGGTAGTTGACCATACTTTAAGGCAAACAGCTTTGGATAATTTTATTAGACGTTTTCACATTAGTTGTCCATTGATAATTGAGTATATTACATTGGAAAGGCATCAAAACTTCGTTATTTCTAAAGAAGTAGCGATTGAGAAAATAGCCACTTCCGCCTCACACAACTGAAATCTTTAAATCCTCTCAATTACACCAGGGCAGGTAAGTTAAGTTTGATTCCTTTGGTTCCAAATCTCCTGAGCCATCCTATGACCCACAAAACCTACCTTATCAAAAGTCAGCAGCGCCACCTGCCCCTTGCCCTCCTCCAACAGCCCCAGGTACCACCCCACCGCCCAAAGGTTCCCCCTGTACTCCGAGGAGTTGGGCGGGGGGTCATTTTTATTGTGTATAAACACACACTGTGGTGAAAAGCGGTGTGCTTTGCAAAAATATTGAACATTTATTTATCTATTTGTTGTTTAGATTTTCTTCTCTCTAGCTTATCAACTACCTCACCAAAAGACCACAGTAGATCTAGGTCTAGTGACGTTTTGTGACTGTGTGACTGTGTGTCTGTGTCAGATGTGGCGGTCTGCAGCACTGGGGGCCCACAGGGCATGCTCTTTCCTTTTCTCTTCACTCTGTACACCTTGGACGTCAGCTACAACACATACACCTTCCTCCAGAAGTTCTCTAATGTTACAGCTATTGTTGGATGTGTTTCTGAAGGGAACGAATGGAATACAGGGCAGACATAAATTGCTTTGTCGGCTAGTATGAACCTCACCACCTGCAAATCACTGCCAGTAAGACGAAAGAGTTGCTGATTGACTTCGGCGGGATAAGTGCCCAAGACTATACTGGGGAATATCCAGAGTGTGGACATTGAGAGTGTGGGGGAGTACAAATACCTGAGTGTTCACCTAAACAATAAACTGAACTGGTCCAAAAACAAAGATGTCCTGTATAAAAAGGGCCAGAGTCATCTTCACCTGTTGGGGAGGCTGAGGTTCCTTAGAGTATGCAGGACACTATTAAGAACATTTTATGACACTGTGGTGGCATCTGCAACCTTCTATGTACTCTATCAATATGGTCTGCTCGGGCTGTGGAAGTGGTGAGAGGGACAGGAAGAGACTAAACAAGCTGGTGAAGCGGGCCGGCTCTGTTGTGGTAGGTGAGAGGAGGATGACAGTCAGGCTGACATTGATCATGGACAACACCTCTTACCCACTGCATGAGACCGTAAGTGCACTAGGCAGCTCTTTCAGAAGCAGACTGCTCCAGCCACAGTGTAAGAGCACAACCGCAGGTCCTTCATTCTAACAGCTGTCAGACTCTTCAACAGCATGACATAATGCAGCACTGTTTGAGTGTGGCACATCACTCACAATATACAGCTGTTTTGCACTATTCTTCATCCCAGGTTGTCATGATATATCTTATTATTATTTTATTTTATTTTATTTTTACATTGTTCCTTACAGTCCAAATCTGTTGTTCTCTGTACAACTATCATGCACAATTACACATATGTACTCATAAATCTGTGCATATACTGTATCTCAATATGTGAAGTTAAAGGTGTATAAAGTGTATCTGTATATTGTCTGTTAACTCAAATTTGATATTTTATTCTTTTAAATTTTTTGTCTATTTAGTACTTTGTCCTACTTGTTCTATCCTCTTACTACCGTACTTCTTGAGCTGCTGAATTGCCCAGGTGAGGGACCAATAAAGGTATTGTTATGTTACCTTACGTTTACTTTTGGTTACGTTACGTTAAGTTACCTCATCTTATCTTATCTTACCCTATCATACCTTATCTTATCTCAATGTTTTCGTGTTGTGTCTTATTAATTGTGTGGCTGTTCTAAAAATGACAGCTTTTCTCTTCCATGGGTATCGTGTCATACTGGATCGTTTAATTTTGTTCATGTGTTTATTTTCTTCCAATATCCATATCCGTCCATATATTTTAATTTCTTCATGTTTAAGTTTCCAGGATTTTACAACTTGACGCCATACGTTTTTGCTATTAAGGTAGGACAGATAGTGACTACAAAGGCACGTTTTACCTTTAAAGAGACTTATTTTGAAAGTAACTTCTGAACTACGTCACTTCTGCTTAATGACGGATTCTCATAACAAGCTAGCATCGGGCTATAGCTGAGGCTGGAATATAACCACACTTTTTCTCATTACATCTTTAACTAAATTCACAAAGGGAAACCATGTCAGACACGGTGAGACATGCACGTTAACAGAGTATGGTTATTTACCACCTGTACAAAATGGTGATGATGAAGTGAGGTGGATACATGTTTTTGTGCTTGCTAGCTCGTATGTGGTTAACGCTAACACGCTAAAGCTAACGGTTAGCTTCGCGGCCTGAGTTCAATGCTGGTTTAGCTGGTTAGCAGTTAGCTTCGTTTCTTAGCGAATGTAAGAAGATTCTCATACGGTAACAAGACCATCGAAATTGAGCACACGTTTTTTTCACAACATTTTGCAAACGTGGACTCGTAATCTTTGTTGTTGTTTTAGGAGACTAAACCGTCCAGCCAAGACGGGGGAGACAAGAAGGATGGAGAGTACATCAAGTTAAAAGTGATCGGACAGGTAGGGCAACAGACCTTGTGGGGATATTCAGCGTCAACATGTAACTCTAATACACACCTCTTACAAAGTTTTCATAATTGTATTTTTTATGTCATATTTATAAGCTGGCAGTGTTTTGTGTTCCTTATTATCTCTCCCCTACCTTTGTAGACCTTTTTTTGACCATAAAAGTATGTTACTGAAATCCAGACTTTTTCCAAAGTTTCAGTGGATCATCTAGAGCACACCCACAGCAGTAGTGTCGCTGTCAATTAAAAAAATAAAACGGAGAGCACACATTATGACAGCATACTGGCTATTCACACAGTTTTACCACTATCTGTGACTGTATTTTCATGAATAACTAACCATTGCTTTAATTGCTGTATGAAATTTTGAAGTACTGTTATTCATACAGTTATTGTTACTGCTGATCTTATTTCTCTCAAACATACTCTTTCCATTCATTTTAACCACTAATTAACACACAAGTCAGAAATTAATCTTAAATTCATGTAAAGACAAATTTACAACAATAATCTTTCCTTAAAGAGTAACTGTAGTTTGTTTCTCTGAAATTGTATTATTAACATACCATTTTCCACCTCTTTATCTACTATACTGATATTTCTTCTGTATCATTTACCCATTCTGCCTGCAGGACAGCAGTGAAATCCACTTTAAGGTGAAAATGACAACACATCTAAAGAAGCTCAAGGAGTCTTACAGCCAGAGACAGGTGAGAGGAAGGGGCTACACTACAGCATAAGGCTGGTGTTTCAGACCGTAACAATCCAGTTTGTGGTTGTCTTAGTGTGGATTGAAATGTACAACAGACAAAAGAGAATTTGCTCTCTCAACTCACTTAGCATGAACATGATCATAACTTCAGTTGTGTGTGTTTTGGTTTGTTTCTGACAGGGCGTCCCAGCGGGCACGCTAAGGTTTCTGTTTGAAGGACAGAGAATTGCAGACAACCAAACTCCTAAAGAGGTAAATGTTGTCACAAGGCTTTTCCCTGAAATCTTATCATGCAAATGGACCATGTCTCAGAAATGTTTCTTTTTATGTTAATTTGCTTTTTGTGACCTGCACAATCTTCATATAAAGAACAAGAGTATTGCATAAATTGGTAGTCAAGATTAATAGCTTTTTATATATGACAATTTGATAATGGTGAGAATTTTAAATGAAGTTCTTGATTGTTCTTAACTTCAACATATTAAAAACGGGCCCAGTGATATTCAGTCTTTAATATGGCTTTTAAAAGACTGAGATATTTCTCTGCTTGCATTCATTTATTAGTTCGTTATTTTAGTTATTGTCATAATGAAATTTAAAGCACAAATGGCTTGTTTTTCCATAATTAAAGTGCATGTGAAAAAAACTATTTTAAAAACAGTATTTGGGGAAATTTGGTGAAATTATCAATCACAAGGGTGTAACGATAATACTGAATGTTTTCAAAAACGCTTTTTCTTGTGCTGGTTTTTGTCCTTAGTTGGGAATGGAGGATGAGGACGTCATCGAGGTGTATCAAGAACAGACTGGTGGACTTTGGAATGATTAAGCCTCTCACATTTCTTACGCTTTAATTTGTTATTTTGTATTTTATTTTGTATGTATGTACGTATTTTGTTCAGTTTCAAACCATCTGGATCAAAGCAATTCTATCAGGGCTTCCATGTGTGAGGGAGGAGAGGTGAACAGACAGAGGCCAAGACCAGGACTGGAACCAGGACCACCTGAGCAGGTTTGAGTTCTCTGAGGTACAGAGAAGTTTGTGTTCTTTACCTATAAAAGGTTACCTCCAATTTAGACTGACTAATTTTCTCCTTTTGGACATTTAGTCAGTGTGTCAGTAACTCGCAATCAAGCTGCATTGAAGAAGTAGTTGATGGAATTTGATAATAGTTGTATGGCATGATGCGAAACAACAACGTGTTCTGTGTTCTTTATGAATATTCTCCAAATGTATAGTTAAAAAAAGACCGATTGGTGCCTGTTTTTAGAAGCGGGTGATGGGGAATTAAATTGCATAGAACGCGCTTGTTTCTCACATGTACAGAAATGTTGGATCTTAGTCAGTTTTGGTCAAAAGAGTCAGGGAACTCAGACACACAAGTTCCAAGTAAAGCATTGTATACAGATTCTCTACAGGGCAAACCTGAATACCATACAGGATATTTCTGTTGATTTGAGTAATTTGAAGTTACATTTGCAGTGATCATATTTTCTGACAAACCCATCATTCAGAAAGATATAAAATGATTGAAATGAAAATGTGGTGATATAATATTTGATATTTGAAATGTTTTAAAGAATAATTGTGCTTTACTTGTATATGTTGTGTTCAGTGTTTGTGTGTTTGCCATATGTATCTTCAGTGTTCACAATAGAAAGGTTTCATTCTGTAATGATACATGATGAAATATATTGGTAATTGAAATATCTTGCTGGCTGAAACTCGCAGAAATTTAATCCTCTGGAACTTCAGACGGTTAAACATGAAAGCAAGCAGTGATTATGTTTTACTGTGGATTTGGCACTGGTTTTTATAAGGATTTTATCTTTCACTTTCTTCAACAAGGTAAAGATAATCAACAGCCTGGAATTGAGGCTCATTATTTTTGGTTTATACAGATATTCTTTTCACTGAAAATACCCAGGTTTTTAATTTTGTGAGCATTTGTACTGCAGTTGCTGCTTGTAGAATCTGGTTTATATTCTGATTCTTTTTTTTCCTATTGATTATGTATTGTACAAACAAAAAATATTGAGCCTCCTGTGTAATGAAAATTGGCAAGAGCGGGAGAATGCAAAGATATTTGAAGGTACTGAAATAACCAAAACGCGTCTGTTGACAGTTCTTGTTATTTCATGTTTCACACAAAATCAAAATGCTGTCATGAATAATGGCAACATGTCACATTATGGATTTCAATGAGTGACTGTTCATCAGCAAAGGAAAGTTGATGCAGATGGTTTGAAATTCTGGAGATGAGCTTTTAGCTTTTTTTGAATAAAATATTTAAGAAAAATGATCAAAATGCGTCAAATTGTGAAATTAGTTTGTAAAGCTTTCGCACCTCTTCTTTCCATACTTGAGTCTGAATTCATTACCCTGTAGGTGGCAGTGGTGCTAAAGTGGTGGAAAAGTAAAAGGTCAAAAATAGAGAGCTATGCGCAAAGTGTGAGTAAATCAAAACGTCCTTCACACGACATTAAATTGATCTTAGGCCTTCATGAGAGTCAAATCCTGGGTTCTGCGTGCCACCGGAGCTCGTTCGAGTCAAAGAAAATCTTGGGTGGATCTCCACAGTCCGAGCGGGTTGGATCCTGATCTGGATCCCAGATTTGCTTGGAAACCTGTATGTACAGAAAACAATCCCAGACACGATAACCAAGATTGTGCCCATTATCCCAACCACAATGCCGCAGCCGACACTCTGTGTATCTGGTGCCGGCGGCAAATAGAAGTCCAGAGGAAAGGAGACTGTCTGATTGGTCACCACTGAGCTCAAGTTCCACACCAGAGGTATGAGTGACATTATGGCAGCCAATGAACACAGCCCTCCTGCAATGAAGAAGGTCCATTGGATAAGTGAACTTTTTGCTCGGCCGAAGTAGACATTGCCGAGGGCATAAATAGCGGCAGCAATCCCAAAAAGGCCAGTAACCAAAGCCAGGAGCATTAGAATCTGAGCCACCACAATCTCTGGTGGTGTGAAGGTATCAGTCAGGCTGATGCGCTTGCAGTGCATCATCTGTAAGCCAGGAGTCACCAGGGTGTGGCTACTGAAGCAGGCCCTCCAGATGCCCACCTATAACAGGAAATCACACAATTCAACAATATGAATAAAAAATGTAGAAGTAATTCAGGCAATCCCAATTTATGCTCTTCTACATCCTTATTTCAAAGTCTCCCCTCTAGGTGACAGCTCAGCACCATCAATACCACCAAATTATGAGACCTATACACTTTCTTAAACAGCCGCACTGCTCAACAACACCGGTTGAGTAAAACAGTTGTCAATGATTCTTGGGGACACACCGGTGAGGGTCCAGCCCACAGAGCCCATCCACAGGGCAGAACTGGGCAGGGGCATGGCATTGGGGCTGAGACTCACCTGATGAGTCGCACGTCTTTGAGTGTTAAATATATAAAATAAAGTATAAGGACACCAAATAAGAAGCGCAGACTGGAACCTCTCACATGTTAAGTTTTACAGAAAAATCTAAAAATGTAATGTTTACATTTTGAGAATTAGAACTGAACAAGCACTTCTCATCTGAATGATGAGCGCTAACAAATACAATAGGGATTGCCTCCTCATCCTCAAAGCTGTAATAACGTACGCACAGCTTCCCGTCAATGTCAATGATTGACTGTACAATGGAATGGATAGCTGAGGTCACCAAACATTTGCTGGAAAACTTTTACCGCTGCTAATGGCTTACCATAAATAAAACTCTCCTGGCTTTGTCATCAAGTGACAAGATTCATCTGTCAGTCTATATATAGAATTATATATATAGTATATATGTACATATACATATATATTTACAAATATCTGTATGCAGTATATGTAAAGTTTTTTTTTTCAGTGTAGTTATATGTGTTGTATGCTTGCTGTTTTTAGTTGTCTTGTCATCTCGATAGTTGTATTTCCTTTTCTACTTATATGTACCAAGCTACTTGGACAGTAAATGTATTCTGATTCTTCCATATACTCTCTGCCACTTAATAACTTCAGCATGAACTTCAGCAACCTTGAGGCATCATTCAAACATATCAAGCGTATTTTAGACATTCTGGCAAAGACTTAATATTTGTCTTTTATCATTTTTGAAATATTCATCAATTTTGCCTCACAAATATCATTTAAATAGAATGGAAAAATCTTAAAATATCCTTCAGACTATGCTTATTTCAAGCCCTTCAAACCTCATTTCAGCTAGATACATGTCAATCTACTTATGGGTCACAAGACTTAACAATGTAAGCCATGAGTTCAACATTTTAAAATCTTTAAGGGTCGTTGAGATTTCACAGGTTTAAAACAATCATGATTTTTAAGTCCCTTCATATTCATGTTTATTCCACATGAGGAGAACTGACAGCTGATCAGCTCGCAACCTCCCAGTGGATCATTTAACATTTGGAGGTTTTTGTCCCCAAAAAACATCCTCATCTCTCAATAGCTTAATAGCTCGCTTTTATATTTTACAAACAACATATGTACAAAAAAGTAGGAGTTTGGAGGAGTCGTCTTTCATGTCAACTTATCCTTTAGATTGTAACATTTATAGTTTTGTCCTCATTTAAGCTACAAATGGTCTGGTCCCTCACCCTGTCATGTCCTGTGTCAAAATATTTCAACATTGCACCTGAAACTTTTCAGCTTCCTTCGTACACTTTTCAGTAATCAACAATCACAGCACACTTTCTTCAGAAAATACATTTCTCGTTATTCAAAAAAACTTAGTTAAGAACTTTCAATTCCTAATTTTAAAATGATTTGACCCTCTACCTACCCAGGCCACCCCGGAGCTGATGACGCTGCTGTCAGACACGTGCCAAACCCTCCACTGGATGAGACCCAGGGACACAGCGGTGAGGGTCCACCCCACGGAGCCCACCCATAGGGCAAGGAGCTGGGCGTGGGCACTGTGAGCCAGGTAGACCATGGCATCAGGGCCTAGAGTCGCTTGGTGAGTCTGAAGTCGTTAATTGTTGAATGTTTCTCCTCATGGTACACCTGAGTGAAGGATTTTTTAGACACCAATGAATTAGAGATCCTCACTGAAACGCACTGGAAAATTTATGGAAAAATCAAAAACTGTAAAGTTTACTTTATGAGAATTAGAACTTACCCAAACATACACTTCGCCAACCGTCTGAGTGATGACTGAACACAAAAACAGCGAGGATTGCTTTCTCATCCTGTAACAAGCTGTAATAAGCTGTACACAACTTCCCGTCATACTGTCAATGATTGACTGTATGATCGAGACGATAGCTGAAACCAGGAAACATTTTCTGGAGAACCTTTACTGCTGTATACATAATAAAACTTAACTGGCTTTGTCATCAAGTCACAAGATTTGCTGTCATTACTATAACCAGGTGAAAAAACAAAAACTAAACTGTTAGACTGATTCAATTTTGTTGGAATTGGACATGGTAGAATGAAATGTGTTGGTTTGTCAGTTGGTTTGTCACCGTTAGGAGAACAGTTCAGCCTTGGTAGAGGTATTGTGTGTGCTCTGATGTGTGTTTTCTAGTGTTTCCAGGTGGGGCTGTCAGCTGTCAGAACTCTGTGATGTCAACACAGTAATAACCAAAACTGCCAGAGATCTACAAGTACGGGGGTTCAAGTCTGAAATCTATGTCCAAATACAGCAGGCCTACATAAGAGATTTGAGTCCAGTTCCCTACTTAAAATACGACACTACAGTGGTCGCATCTGACAGCATCCACATTGGGATAGACAGGGGAACCAGAGCTCTGTATGTCCAGTTGCAGTGAAGGAATTATCATTGCCACCAGCAATGGATGTGCTGAAAGTCCTCAAATCTGACTGAAATGAGCTATGGGCACATGTTTGTGACTCAGACACCTCTTGAATGACACCATCAGGCAGAAGGAAAATGGACATTATGGGATGCCCATCCCTTTCAAGGGCACGGGTCTACTATCACTAGCAAACAATAAGAAGCAGCCAGACTAAGAGTTTGTTTCTGGAATCTCTGGAACGAGTTAAAGTGAGCTAATTAGGTCGGGGACCTAATTAGGTCGGAAACCTAATTAGGTCACTTTAACTTGTTTTAGAAAAGAAGCAGTTGCTGTGATCTGTTACACTGAATGATGATTCCATCAATTCCATATCTCACTTGAATTTTTCAGCTACCTCAGGTTTGTCAGTTGAGTTGGGTTTGGTAAGTTACTATGCTTTGTATCGTGTGCGTGAGTGGTTTGTTGCTTAATGTAAGGGTGGGTGTGTAAGTGTTTATTAAAAGGGTTATATTTGTGTTTAGTTAATGTTTAGTTTCACAGTGCTTGAGAAGTAAAATGAGATGAGAGTCAGAGACTCTCTGCCTTTCTTTTGTGTGACCCAGGGCTGCTACAACTCGCCCAGCTGTCTCATCCCAGCTGAGGTCCTCCTACGCTTGTGGGCCCCCTTCTAGTATCTGCTCATCTTGGTGTCCCCCATAAAGTCCATGGTGGTCTTTCTGGTCCAGGATGTCAGTCAGCAACTTGTATTTACCCATAATGTCCCTGGCCAGCTCCTCCCTCTTGGTGTCCTCTATATTTCTGGTGCTGTCCACTCCTTGCTGGACTGACGAAGCGCACTCAGTCGGTTAGACACTGACCAGGGAAGTGGTGAGACTTTTGGAACGTTTGAAGGTTGTAACCAAGGATGCCTGACGTTTTGAAATAGATCAATTGATTCTGACATGCAGAGTAAAACTGAATCTTCAGACATTATGGGAAAGGATGAGATCAGATTAATTATTTTGCTTTAATGACACTGAATGTGTGCAAGAGAGAGCACCGCATACATAATGTAGTAGGCACGCCTTCAGATAAGCAAATATGTGCAGTAAAAACATGATTGTCTCACTCACTTGGTAAATAAATCACAATGTCCATTTCCACAGCATTTCTTACATTGGTAATAATGACCATTCTGAGTTTCAGAGATTCTTTTCAATTCTGTTTTTTTAATTGAGACTTTGGTCTGAGTCAAATTTTTTTAAGTTGTGTTGCTTGAATTGAAACATAAAAATGAATGACGTTACCTCAATTGATTTTTGTTTTGTTTTTTAATAAACAGTTTTGCATTAAATGGACCATATTGGGATTGGACTCACTCAAGACTGCGATGAAGGTGCATAGGAATAATTTTTTGATCCCTAAAATGACGAATGGCATGCCCACTGTCTCATTAACACTTCAAGAATCGTTACTTTAGAGATATACAGTGATAAAATACCTTTCACCCAAAAATACATTTCAACACTTTGGAACCAAACTCTTCATTTAACCAGAAAACAATGAAAAATACACCAGGAGTAAATAAATTACAGGGAAAACTTCCCTCCTTCTGTACACAATTATTCAAAAAACCTAAAATAAATTACTACAAAATTATACTTTTGATCACACATGGTGATAATTAATTACACATGCAACCTCACAAGAGAGCGACCTCTTAAATACAGTCATGCGGCAGGTAAGAGATAAGAAACACTATAATATGAAGATGCAGTCACACTGCAGTGGATGCAGAGCCACATTGCAGTTTAGGGTCAGAGAAGTGGCCTCTGGTCCAGCGGTAGACTGTCCACCAGGCACTTCAGCTGCTCCTCACCAAGCTTGATCTTGTCCTCCAGCTTGCGCTGCTCAATAATGAGGGCCGACTTCATCTTGACAAAGTGCCGGTAATCATCCAAGCTCTCTGTGTCCAGGTGGGCCTCCATGATGCTGGACACTAGGCGCTCCCTTCGGTCCAGGTTCTCTTTCAGCTCCTTGGCGTCTTCGTGCTGCCGCAATAGCAGTTTACGCTTCTCCGTCAGAGTGTGCTGGGAGAACGTACAGAAGATAAATATGATGCACCTGAATATGGTTGGGTCCTAAGCTCTTTATGTAGACTGATCCTGATTCTAACCAACTAAATTGGCTGGAATTTAAAGCTACAGCCCTGTGTGTCCCTGGTGTGGGTACCTTTTCTTCTGACGGAGCTTCATCCTCTAGACTGTTGAGGGCGTTCTCCACCCGAGCGAGCCTTCCAGACAGTGACAACAGCAGGCTCACCACCTTGTCCAGGTCACCCACAAACATGCGAAACTTGTCCAGCTGGTTGGGCTGACAGAGACGTTGTACTGTGGCCTCCACTTGCCGGCCTAGAGCCTCATTGTCCTCCACGTCCTCCTGAAGGCTCTGCCGGGCCTCCCGCAGCACCTCCAGCTTCCTGTCCAAGCTGGAGATCAGCTCTTGCTGTGGAGAGAAGGGAGGAGGGAGACAGAAAGAACAATGGAATGATGGAACACTTGAATGTATAAAGAAGGAGAAGACAAATAATTACACATAAACAAAGGTTGGTGGGTTTGGTTACCTTTTTGCTGGCCAGATCCACGTCTAGCTCATCCTCGGAGTCCTGCTCATCCAGCTGTTCCTGCATGTCCTTCATCTTGATGAGCAGCTCAGCTTTAGGAGCTGAAGTGTTGTAGTAAGAGGAACTGGGCACCAGGGAGGCAGACACAGACATGGACAGGGCCTCTTCCTCCCTGCTCACACGAATACACACACGTGGACACACACACACACACACACACACAAAAACCCAATTGAAAGGTGAAATGAGCTTCAATATTAAAACCTTTCCCAAACAAATGGAAAAAAAGAAGGTAACTGTAATGCAACATTTAACCAGCAGAGTGCAGAGCTTTGTCAAAGCATATAAAATGTCATATAATTAGAAAACGCTGTCCTGGTCCTTTATTTCAGTTCAGAGAGGTTATGCTTTCAGTTGCATCTGTTAGCAGGATGGTTTGTCAGCTGGAACAGAACCAGCAGGGGTTCTGCTACGACTCCTGTCATAGTTTGGCTTTTTGTTCAACCCTGGCAGAGGTATGTGCTCTGTGGGATTTTTCTTGTGATGAAGCTATCACCTGTCAGAACTCTGTGATGACGAGCCAAGCTGTCTTGTCTCAACGGAGGTCCGCCTACGCTGGTGGGACCCCTCTAGAATCTGCTCATCTTGGGGGAACAGTCCCTCCATCAAGTCCATGGTAGTCTTTCTGCCACTCTGGTCCAGGATGTCAGCCAGGGACTTGTCTTTACCCATGATGTCCTTGGCCAGCTCCTCCCTCTTTGTGTCCTCTATATTTCTGGTGCTGTCCACTCCTTGCTGGACTGATGCGGAAGCCAGATCCAGGTCCTGAGCAGCCGGGCGGGTGTAGACACTGAACAGGGACGTGGTGAGACCCTCTGAGGAACCCAAGATGATGCGCTGACAAGGGGGGCGACAATGTTTAAAATCTTTACTTTGGTATAAAGGAGAAAAGAGATTACATCTAAAACAACATATTCAAAAAGAAAGAAAACCTCTGTTGTGCTGGAATGTTCCCCTGGTCGGAATGTTTCAGACCCCTGTAAGTTCTGGTCCAGGTGAATTCGCTTCTCCCGTTCTGTCGTGGTCTCGGCCTGGATGACCCTCACCGGAACTTTCCTCACTGGACTCACAGAGTTCATTGGTTCTGCGAGCTTAACTTCACTTTCTGACCTGTACAGACAGAGGTCATGACCTCGTTATTTTTCCTGACTGGAGATGAAATTTAAATTGTACAATTAAAAAATTTGGCACATTTTTAAGGGTCAGTCAAATATTTTTTTGAGACTCAACCTTTATGTCTGACTGATCAAGCAAGTTCAGATTACCGACCTCGCTGCTGCCCACATTTACTCGTCTCCGCCAGGTCAGCACCCCGACCCTTACCACTTAGCGGACTGTTCACTATGCACTCTCCCCAAAAACAAATGATTTACCACCCTGCAGCTATCCTGTAGTATTTTCCTGTCATACAACGAAACGCATAGTAACTTTGCACTTGCACACCACATTTTACATTACATATTACACACCTCAGTTTATTTCTCTATCTTTCTTTATTACTTGAATTAACGGTGTGCAGGAGGAAATGTGTTAAGATTCCTGTGCTAAGAAGCTGTCTTTTTTGTATATAATGATTATATAATGATTTTTATCTTAATTTTTATTGATAATGTCCGTTCTATTTTCAAGGCCATGTCTATGTGCAGGTCTCTACGTGCAGGTCTCTACGTGCAGGTCTCTACGTGCAGGTCTCTACGTGCACGTCTCTACGTGCACGTCTCTACGTGCACGTCTCTACGTGCAGGTCTCCGAGTGCTGCAATTTCGTCATGCTGTATACCTTCACTGTGTGTAAAGCTAAGATTACAATAAAGTTGACATGACTTGAAATAATAATCATGAAAATATAGGCAATTCATTTGCGTACGAGGAAATAACATATGGAAAAATACAAATCTATTATTACAGCCAGTTCTTAGGGCTGTTTTGTACCAAGTGAGACATTTAAATTAAAGCCTGTATCCTATAATATACACAAATTGGAAAAATCAGCTGGTCTGTGTGGTTTTACTAAATTACAGTCTCCTCCTCCTCCTTCTCCTCCTCCTCAGACCTCTGCCTTCTAACTCCAGTCCACAACAGGATTCCATCATCTCAGCACAGACCAGACAAAATAAATTATTACAATTGACCTTCTTTCTTTCTTCAACTAAGTCATTGGACTGAAAACTCTTACCTGAGTTTTGACTCATCTTGTGTGAACACAGCTGGTGGTTTGTCAGTTAATCTCAGGGGGGAGAAATGGGCTGAGGGAGAGCATCCCCGGTCTGCTGAGGGAAGGGAGAGAGCAGCTGCCCTGCAGGGGAATGGGGCGGATGAGGACGGCGACTGATGCTCCTTCTCCTCACTGTCCACGCGTCCTTCTGTCCCGCTGAGTCGGGGTGAGCCGACCAGGGAGGTGTGCGCCGAAGAGCCACAGCTGGAGACAGTCACGTGGTGCTGAGTGTCAGAGCCTGAACTGGACACAGGCTGGCGCTCCTGGAGGAATTTCTGGGAGGAGGATGTGGTTTCGGGGCCTAAATGGGGCCTGGGCGGTGGCAGGAGGCCCTTGTTTGGGGGAGGCTGGTCTGGATGATGGGTAGCAGAATTTGGGCTGTGGCTGTGAGGGCTTGGGCACAGTGTTAGCTTTGCAGGATTGGTGGTGTCTGGCTTGGACCTGTGGTCAGGGAGGCCTGGGGGTGTGACTGAGAGGGATAACTGTGGACCAGGATCAGGCTGGTACTGCACTCTGTAAGACCATGCAATTTTACATCAGAGTTTGATGGAAACAATAAATCTTGTACTTGTATTTGTATGTGTGTGTGTGTGTGTGTGTGTGTGTGTGTGTGTGTGTTTGTGTGTGTGTGTGTCTGTCAGTTCACAATGGTTTAAGTTCCTGTTTCTGTTTCCTTAGGAGTATTTTAGTCCCTCCCTGTGTACAACACAACACAATACACTAACACAAGAGTACATTCTGTGGATCATTTTCAGCTTTACCACGAAAAGGATCATAAAAGCATCAGATAAGTGGTCTTTGTTCACCCTGGCCTGAGGATAAAGTGATCAACTTCCCCGGCTACCATAAATCGCCTGTAGCTGCACAAACACTTTTGTAATTGTGGGTGTAGTTAACACACAAGTCAGCAGATACTGTTCACCTTAACATGAGCTTCAACAAAAGTAAATTACGTTGGAAAAGAGTCTAATATATCAGAACAGGAGAATCTCTTCGCTCAGGAAACCTGAGGTAGGAAACCGAGACCAGGTGTGTTCATGTGCAGAAATCTCACCAATCTACCACATTCTACGTTTACATGAAACATGACAAGAATTTTTAAGACAGGGTGGCAGAGGGATCACTGAGTATGAAACGGTTCTGTGTTCCATTAAAATGTATGTGCAGAGATCAAGTCTGTGACCTTTCTATGAACTGACAAATTTCAGCATCGTTTACACAACCAGATCAGTTTCTTTCTGTAGTACTTTAGCAATTCAGATTTCTTTGCTTTCTGCTCTACTTTGTCCGATTGTTTTGGTGTGTAAATAGTTTAATCTTACCTGCTGGTGAAACTGCTCTGTTGACCTTGTCTCAGGTCTGTGCGCTGGTTATTCACAGCTTCTCTCCACTGTACAGGGATATTCTGGAACATAAAGGGAAAAGATTACTCTTCATTCATTCTCTAAAAGGGCACTCATTAGATTGGCAGACATCCTCCAAGGCCCAACAATCCTGTATTTATGGCTCTGTCTACTAATTACAAAACAATTTTGTTCACCCGAATCGCACACAAGGCTCGCACACACACACATACAGACGCAAAGGTTACAGGCCAGTAAAAGTAGTTCCACCATCTGTCTGCACTGTATAAAAATTTCATGGGTTATTCAGTGGACAGTGGTGCCACAAACTACAGCAGGTTTGAGTCCAACCTGGGACCCTTGCTGCATGTCATGCCTTATCTGCCCTGTTTGTCTTTCAACTGGGCCATAATAAAACAAAAATTCCCCAAAAAATCCAAACTAAAAAATATTCATAATTTTTTGAGTAATCTTGTTAACAAACAAACAAACCAAAGGTGAGGTTTATGGTATTTTCTCTCTAATTTTTACTAATTTGTACTTTTCACCTGTGACAGTCAGGTGTAACATGTGGGAAGCTCGGGGTACCCGTAAGAACGAATACCATGTAATGCAGCAGCGCAGGTTAGATTCTGTGCCTTTCGCTGCGCGTCTGTCTCTCTAATGTATTATAAAAGAGCAGAAAATGACAAACAAACCAAAAAAAACATGGGAAGCTCATGGTATGTATGACATGGATTTTATTGCAGATCTTAATAAACATAACTCTAAATCAAAATCAAAGTCTTTACTCATTCAGTAGAAATGCCTGACTCACCTGTGCATAGAAATCTGCAGAAGGTGAAGACCTGGATCTCTCATGGATGCATACCGTCTTCTCTTCTGCGTCTGCATCCAGGATGTTCTCTGCAGAGTGAAACCTCCCTTGTGCCTTGGTCTCCAATGGCTTCCTCTGTTTGTTCCACGTGGCCTGGTACTCAGCAAAGGTCCCGAGTCTCTGCTGCTCCTCCAAGTCCTGCTTTCTTCCAGGGCTGAGGTGTTTGAGATCTGAGAATGAATGAGCCTCCTCAAGCTCTCTCGAAGGAGGCCTCACTTTGGGGTTGCTTGTCTCATTAATATCTGTGCTCAAGCTGGGGACTTGACTGAATTTTGGTAGCGGTCTGGAAAAAGCTGGTTTAGCCTCAAATATCTTCAAAGACTCTGTTTGAGGCTCCCCCTCCACTCCCACCTTGTCTATCTTATCTGGCTCTGAAAATGAGTGCATCCTCTTGGCCAGTGGGAGGCGCTTACGACCTCGGATGCGGGACATTTGTCCTTTGGATGTTTTAACTACTGGATTCTCTGCTCCAAGGGGCTCCAGGTCTCGTCTCTGGAAGGATGTGGCTTGGAGGACTCTAGCCTGCGCCTCCTTCAGATGGTCCTTGTAGGTGTTAGAGAATGAGACCCCTGAAGATGTAGAGGTCCCCGTAGTCCTCCACTCCTCCGCCTCCTCATCATCAATGTCACATGTCAGAGTTGCAGCGCTACGGCTCTTCTGGAGCTGGGCGCGCTTCTGCTGGATTTCATTGCGAAGTGTGGTGGCGTAACGGTCGCTCCGCCGACCGGCTTTCCCACTGCTGGTGAGCAGCAGTGGTGTGGCATCTCCAGCCTCCTGGGTGGAAATGGCACTGGTGTTGTTTGATCCTTGTTGCCTCTCAGCCAGATTCTTACTCTCCTGGGTCAGGGAATGGAGCAGAGGGGTTTTCAGGAGGGATATTCTGTGGTCTTCTTGGGGAACCCATGGGTCTTTGTGCCTATGAAGACTGACATTTTGATCATTCGTTTGATGAGCTGTGGAGTGTCCTCTCACTTCATTTGAATGTCCTTCAGCTCTCTTTGTAGCATCATCTATACAGTGGCTTTCAACAGTGGGATCAGAAGGTTTGCATTTGTAAAGTGGACCGTTGTGATCTTTACTGTCACCATATAGTAGCTGGGACTGAGGTAAAGAATACTTTGACTTAAAATTGTTTTTTAAAGAAATGAGAGAGGCTGCATCTTTGCCGTTCACCCACTGGGGTTTCTCTAGATCTTCCCTACGGCCCTCTGCTTTGTCCTGGGCCTCCGCTGTCTGTTCTTGTTTGTTTGCCAAGCAGAAGTATCTGTTCTGGCCTTCAGTTTCCAGGTTTGTATTTACTGTGGACTGTCTCACCTGTTTGTGGAAGGAGGCATTGTTGGGCAGGTCCTGGAGGCTACGATAGTAGCTTCCGACACTCTGGGTTTTGGTCGGAGGAGCTGACCTGGTCTGCAGATACAAGGGGCTTTCATCACTGTACTGCCTCTGGTGAATGGGTTGGTAGCCAACATGACACTGGGTCTGTCTGACATCGTTACTGGACAGAGAGAAAAGTCTCTTAGGGTGCAGCTGGTTGTGGTTGTGTTCAGCTGCTGAGCTGGGATGGAGGTAGTCTTTGGTGGAGAGAGGGTTGAAGCTACATCTGGTTTCTGAGGTTTTTGGATGTGAAGTGTGGTGGGATTTGAGGGGATTCTGGTCATTGGTTTCATTCAGTTTGTCCAGAGCCCTGTTGTGACTCTTGGCTTGACCTCCAGGTCCATCAGAGTAAGGAAACACTTTAGTGGCAGCAAAACTGTCACTACGCAGTGGAGGAGGTGGAGGAGGAGATTGAGACTTCTTCTCTGGTACCTGCCACAGTGGCCCAATACTGGGCCTCGCTGCACCGGAAACTCGAGGTGCTGGCTGCTCCTCCCAGCCTGTGCTCCCCAGCGATGGCTGCATGTACCTGGGCTGCTCGGCCTGCCTGGGCGCTTCACTCTGCAGACCTTTGAAGAAAATGTTTTCAGTGTTGGTGCCCTTCCTGTTAGATTGACATGGGTCAGGAGCAGGAGGACTGGTACCACTGGAGAAACAATTAAAGCCTGATTCTTTTTTGACAGCTGATCCATGGAGTGCTTCTAGGTTGGTGGCATATTTACTTGGAGAGAGGAGCTCGGGTGGGAAATGGTGAGATGGACATTCCAGTCTGTCCATGTTATTCAGTGAGCTGGACAGACCTGATCCCTCGTGCAGGTTGCTCTGGTCCTGTGGATGATTGGAGAACTCTTTGGGCCTGGCGAGAAATATCAGAGAACATTTGATCATATTAAAGTACTGCTGATGTTAAAAGTCTTCAAACTGCTAAAGGAATTTTGCAAATGCGGTCTTGGTCAAAATGCGTTGATGCATGACACGGTGACACGCTGTGCTGCTGAAGTATGCTCTAGTTTACGTACACCGAATGGAAAGGGAAAGTGGGATTTTCTAGATGATTCTAGAGTAGAAGAACGTCCTAGAATTCAGTTTTCCTACATATTTCTAATTTAGGGGAGCAGAATATATTTGCTCTCTATGGTAAAAACTCTATGGTAAAAAAAAGCGGAGATATGCGTTAAAAGATTAAAAGACGTGCAAAAGTAAGTAATCAATACAAATGCAACATGTATATGAAGATGTATATTTATACTCTACAGCATGTATTCACTGACTCAGTGTTTCGCAATATACCGCAATACTTCCATAAATATTCCCGTGAAATTATTCATGACTGAAACCGCAAATGGAAAACCTTTGAATTGCAAAGGATATGAAAGACTGTTATTGATTTCAGTACTTCTTCCAGTAATGCCAGTGATGAACTGATTCCAAAGAATATTTTAGTCTAATGCAAAAGTAGTTCTTTTTCCACGGTCACACACAGACCGGTCGCTCACTTTGCCTCATGTTTTGGTTGCCAAACGGGTGCTGGGTGGGCCGCGGGTCCCTGGGGGGCCTCCCTAACGACCCGCTCTGACTCCTCTTCTGTCAACTTGGAGGAGTGCCAGGAATGAGGCCGTGATGGTGATCCATTCTTCCTGGAGAGAAAAAGGAAAGATACCATTCATTACATGTACATACATTATTAAAGATGGAAGACATCTGATTGATAGATTAACATTGTTCATACTAGTTGCTTGCCTTAGCTATCTTGGCAAAATATCATTTCATATTTGGTTATGGTGTTTGAACTGTTGTAGCCAATAGATATTGAGTGATGTCTTTCTTAGTCCTGAACAAACTCTGGGTTTCTAACCTGAGCAACGACAATGGATTAACAAATGAACAAATGGAGAATGGATTATAACACATAACAGACAAGTCAGATAAGTAAAATGTCCATCAAACCAACTTTTTTTTTACATTAAAAATACACACACCCCTTGAAGCGGCTTCTCCTGGTTAGCATGTTGGAAGAAAGAATCACAACACAACCTTGTAAAATGTGAAAAATTTCACCGTGCAGAAAAAGTTAAATACGTTTCGCCACAAATACACAAATTGCAAATAATAACAACACAGAAATTAAACAAATTTCAGTACAAAACAACAGCTACACACACAACCAATTCACCACGGGATTATTGAACACACCAAAGGGAGCACAGAGGAAGGAGTGTATAATTGGAATAATTACAGACAGAGTTCCACGATTATCACTTAATTATTTCATGCATCAACAATTAATAAATGATTATCCAAACCAATAAATTATCAGAGGTATTGCTGAAAATTAGTGAAATATTCAGTGGTTTGACGTGTAAGTAATCTAAACTATGTGTGATTTTGTTGCTGAAACTGTATATATTTATTTTATGAGTTGTACACCTGGACTTAAACCAGTTTTTTAAATTAATTTCAGCGATTTTATTTTGATTTAACTCAATTTAAGTGTAAAACTTAAAAAACAGTGGTATGACATTATTATGTGTAGCATGTGGTTGCTATGTGGGCTCATGGTCCCTGGTTTTGCGATTGTCATGTTATATTGGGTGGTTGGCTCTCTATGACTTGGTGGTTGCTAGACTGTTTGTTTGGGGTAGCTGCTTGTGTGTTTCTAGGTGGTTGATGATGTATACCACATCGGGACGAGGTTGATTGGTTCTCAGCTCTGTACTACCTCATTGAGCTCCGTAAAATCTTGGTGAGAAAGCTCCGCGCCACGTGAACCTCCGTTTCTGAAGGCATTGTGCGTGACGACACAATGTCAACCATTTTCTCCAAGCTGGGTAGGAAGTGAGGGAAGGAAGAGGAAGAAGAGCAGGAAGATACAGCACCGTCAAATTAGAGCTCAAGGGATGACATTGATCAAAGATTCAATGATCAATGTAAAAACCAGATGAAACACTCAATACCTTCACAAAATAACAGTAGCACAAAAATAGAAAATTACTCCATTACAGGTATTTTTTAAAAAGTATCGGCTGAAGAATGCACAGAAGCATCAAAAAAGAAGTGTTCGTGGCGAAGGGTAGTTTATGACTGAGGACAGGTGTAATAGTAGTGTAAAGAAATGAGATCCAGGTGAAGGAAGGAAGAAGACAAGAAGTATGAGGAAGACAAGAAGGGGGCACGTTTTCTTTCTTCTTCCAGTACACAGACTGGAAGACTCCAAGACACTCCCAAAACAAAAAGTGCCAGGAATTCTGGGAGATGGCCAGCTAAGATGACCCAGATGAAGACAGAGACAAAATTCCCTCCCTACAGTCTTGAACTCGGAGAATACATCAAGACCTGTGGGGTTAAAGTCCTACCGAGAAAAACATTAAAAACTCTCATCTGAGCAGAATATTTCACACACACATAAATTCAATGATGCAGTTGTGTTTAGAATTCATTTCTGGCTCAACAAGTCAAAAACCTTGAGTATTTTAACATTCTCAACTCCAATTTGACTTATTTTCATTATTGATGCATTGACATCAGTAATTTAATAATCTTACAGAGACATTTTCACTATCACAACTCTATTGTTGATGCTTTTATTTAATTGATATGTAATCAAGACTTAAACATGGAGTAACGTGTCATGCGACACCTAAAAAAAGCTTATCCACAATAGAAATGCAAATGTGTTTTTATGTCTATGGCACTGAGGCTTTTGTCAGATCCAGCTGCTCTGACACACACAAACTTGCACACCTGCATACACACATACACACACACTCAGAGTGACCAGACACACAAGCAAACCCAATAACTCAACAGTCCTCTATCCAGCAAACATGGGACCACAATCCATCCATGAATAGGAAAAAATAGCCTTATTTATTGGAATTATTCCAATTAAGTTTAGAAATATCGGTCACAAGTGCAGAATCTAGCTTTATTTTACATTTTAACACTAACTTCAAATAAGCTATTGTCACTGTTTATCAATAAAATACTGTAGAACAGATCACAGTTTAAGATGGTTTACTTGTTTGCGTAGAAAGGAATGGGAACAAATCTGTTGGAACTACAGAAAATGATATTTATCAGATGTGACTGTATAGCTTCTACCAAAATAATAAAATAGAATTAGAGCAGGACAAAAATGTATTAATGATCTAAGGCAGATTTGTAAGGTAAACAAAAGCCAAAGCCAAATTTTAGGTGAAGAAAAGCCCTGGTCATGTTTATTAACTGTAAACAAAAGGCAAAGTCACATTTTAATGCTTAACAAAAGCAACAGCCTTGTTTTTAGGTGATTAAAAAACAAAAGCGAGAGTTTGGATGGTTAAGAAATGCCAAGTCCGTCCTATCCTCCAAAAAGCTCCAAAATGCTGACTCATCCCACAATCTATACACACTTCCAATTCAGGCTTAACTTTAAGCCTGTGAATACATCATATTTTCTTTCATTTGCAATTTTACTTTCCTAGACAATAAGTTTCAGAAAAACTGAATTAAATAAGATATAACTTGCCAGCTATCTAGTTGTTTTGGGATGAAAAATGTAAATTCCACACAGATGATTCTTTCCAAATCACATCGCACGATGGAAAAAAAGTAAATGATGGACTCTGTCAACGTAACTCTCACAAGTGTGCCAGAGACAAGAGCGGTGAGGAATCTGGCACATGCATGACTTAAGAAGCCACACAAACACAGACACACACGCCTTGTGCTGGTGTAGGAGATTTCCTTTAGGATTATGTGGGGGGATTTTGTCCTGAGTGGGAGGAGTTATTATCCTGCGTCCTTGCTGTAATCAAGTGTTTGGGCTAGAGAGCTGCTGGGAATGCTGGAAAAATAACATTCATCAAATGTAAACGCCAGAAAAGTCTCATGTTGATCTCCCAGCGTTCATGGCCAAGTTTCAGTACAGACAGCAACTTTGTGTCAGTAAAAGAAAACAGAAGATAAATATAATAAAAGTAATTTGTGTCTCATTTTCTTTTTTATACTCTTGCCTTATTTTCTTTGATTAACCTCTTATATTTTGAGAGACCCACCAATAGGTCCATCTCCTTAAAGTTTTATTTGAAATATACCGGGGAAATCTCAATAAAATGACATGCATCACATCTAGGATAAAGAGAAATTTCAGGAAAATTCAAAATGCAATATCTTAAAAAAGGAGGGTTCTTAGCATGGATGTTGGGATTTTAAAATCTGATGTTTTTAAAGCCTTTACTCTGTCCCAAAGGCAATTAAAAATTGGCTACTAATGTGAAAAGTCCCTTAAATTGACCCGAGTCCTTTATTAACCCCGAACAGTTTGTCTCAAAGTGGACTAAATTAACAAATAATTTACCATTGTTTAAGGGGTCAACAGAAAACTGGCTACTTTTTTACTTAATATGAGAAATTTTATCAGCATCCTCAGCATCTTATTTGTATTTCTTTTCCTCACCTTCTGTTACTGTAGGGATATTCTGACCTGTCCTCACCAAAAGTAGGACCCACATTACGGCAGGATGCAGTACACAGAGTATTTTACCATATAAAACTCTATTTTTGATATAGAGGGACAATACATTGAATCTAATGTATTCCTGGAAAAAAACAGGAACCAGGAGACCACTGAGCTTCATTCGCGATGTTTGCTTTAGGTCAGACTTTAACCAATCACCACCTTTCCTTTCTTTATCTGCCTCATATCTATCTCTCAACCGCTCCATCAGTCCCAGCTGCTGTCAGACAGGTTTTGGTGGAGACCAGTGAATGACCCAGCGGGCGGTGGCACATCACTCATGATGCTGATTCACCAAACCTCCAGCAGCAGCAGCAGCAACAGCAGTCTGCGGTCTGAATTCCAACCAGCCTGCGCTAAATACATCAACACAATAGAAAGTGCAGGCGTAATCACAGCTGGGCTTATCGG
This sequence comes from Brotula barbata, assembly GCA_900303265.1. NCBI lineage: Eukaryota > Metazoa > Chordata > Actinopteri > Ophidiiformes > Ophidiidae > Brotula > Brotula barbata. The sequence goes on from OMNV01019907.1 coordinate 37,185, forward strand.
TGTGTCACAGCCTGCACTGACAGAACCAAAATATACCATCTGGAAGGCAAAAGTACAAGTCCGACACCATGACAACCTGAGATCACCAAGAACTGGACAGATCTGACTAAAGTTAGTGAGTGGGAAGATTTAATTCTCATTAGTAACTTTCACCTCAGAATGAAAACACAAGTAAAGTTTCCAGCCTCGAGGGAAATTTCACCATTTTGGTCACCTTAATGCTCTCTAAACAACCGGTTTAACAGCTGTAAACCAGAAAACTTCCATATGTTAAACAAAACACCAACACACCTGATTTGCCTTTTTCAAGCACCTCAAGAGAGGAAAAGTTCCCCTTTTGTAGCTTGTCAGTTGTTATAAATTCCCAGTTGATCCTTTAACAGCCTTTATGATCCAAAACCTGCTGTTATATTATACCAAAGTCCCTCTTCCTCATCTGATCTGAAGTCAGGATGGAAAATGATTGAATGATAGGAGGTGAAATACAGAAAATGAAACGGCGAAAGTGTTTGTGGGGACGAGGAAGTACCTGGAAGTGAAAAATCCTTGTTTACACGTCCATAGAGGAAAGAAAAGCCGATCTGAGCCTGCTCTGTGCTCGTTAGAGGGTCCAGCTCGGCCAAAGCCCCTGGAAACAATGAGCCCTGCTGATATGGCCTATCCTGCTAAGCACTGTCAACTCACCTAGGCAACGTGGACTGTACCATTTGTCTGTGCAAACAGGGGAGAACAGCCGGACTGTTGCACTCCAGACTTCCCTTCACAGTCTTTCTAAACCGTATGTCCCTATTTCACCTTTTTCATTCAAGTACTAGGAATTTTGTCTTACTCAGGCCGAGGATTTGCTCAATAATATTTGGTGTTAAAATGCTCCGGCAGCAAACTGTTCCCCTCTGATGATTCGTCCCACTCTGCGAAGCTGAGCTCATGCCTGTGGCTTTAACAAAAGTAATTGGATTCAGGCCTTAAGACTCTGTTGCCATTTGGTAGTCAGCAGATGAGACATAATTCTAGCAGGATGCATGATCTACAACAAAATAACAGGACACTAATCTGAATGACGCACTTATCATACTGCGGAAGCTAAGAGAGGATGTGAAAATTACAATTTTTTATTGTTTATTTTCTCAAGTCTAGAGAAAAAAGAGAAAAAGTTTCCCAAAGACAGAATGATCCTGTAGCCATGTTCAATCAAGGCCTCGTGCAGGCTGAAATAGCTTCATGCTTTGCTACAGTAATTATCCACATAATGTGCATCATCAAAAAGGACATTTTGTTAATCTCAATGACATACGTCTTGGTGTGCATTGAGATCTCGACAACAGTTTCTGCTATCTACAGAAAACAAATCCTGTCTTCTCAAGGTGTCAATCTCATTATCTTGGTGAAACCATTTTACTATCTGCTTTATGGTAACTTTAGATCACCATGGTGTATTCAGGTTAAATACATTTCTTAAAAAAATCCATAAATCTTTAAGAGAAAGAGTTTTGAAGTTTTTTGCATTGTTTACACCCATGCTTTGATTTACTTATTTTCTTTTTCTTTATTGCTGATTATATTATTGGTGTGTTACTGCTACCTACTGGACTTGAGTATGAATTAGTAAACTGCTGGGAGGAAAACAATAACAAAAACAAAAAATCATATGCAGCCTCTTTTGGCATAAATTAAAGGAAAAAAAGAAAAAAGAAAAGAAAAAAGAAAGCACAGATTGATGACTGGTGTCGAGTAGTATAAAATACTTTCCTTCTTCTCTCGTGGTTCATGCTGCATATAATAGCCAGTCTTTTTTTTTTTATGACTATATGCTCCATAAATGGTCTCATGGTGGCACTGTCTACACCCAGCTGATCAGTTCCCTAACTTTCCTCCTGTTGTACAAAGGAGTGAAACATGGAGAATGTGCTTTTCTGTCTGGTACCTCCGGACCACCAGGGTCAGGGTTTTATGGGAGCTCTTCACCAGGCAGATGGCCTCCAGCCGGGAGCCGCTGAGCCCCACGCCATTCACACTCACCATCTCATCACCAACCTGCAGGCACACTGCTGCTGCCAGGCTGCCCTGCTCCACCTGCAACACACAAACACACACACACACAAAAGTGACAAATTGTGTTGTTTTGTTGATGCTCGTTCCAATCTTCACATGCTGTATGACACATTGTCCTCCAGTTTGG
>OMNV01019907.1:39383-55658 GCA_900303265.1 Brotula barbata
AAACATGGAGAATGTGCTTTTCTGTCTGGTACCTCCGGACCACCAGGGTCAGGGTTTTATGGGAGCTCTTCACCAGGCAGATGGCCTCCAGCCGGGAGCCGCTGAGCCCCACGCCATTCACACTCACCATCTCATCACCAACCTGCAGGCACACTGCTGCTGCCAGGCTGCCCTGCTCCACCTGCAACACACAAACACACACACACACAATGTAAATTAAGTGACAGCTGCCTGACAAGCAAAGAACTTGTTGGCATTTTTTGGTGTTTGTTTCCTTTAGGTACTGTTTTCTGGAGCATCTGCAGTGGTCCGGCAACCTGAGTGCTCTGATTAAAAATTTAACCCTGCTCAGTGTGTAACTCGAGTATGTTCAGGACTCGGCTGCATGGTTCCATGAAAAACTGCAATTCGCACCTAGAGTAAGAGCTGCTGGGAAACACTGGACAGTCCTGGATTTTACCCAACAACCCCTGTTGTTTACATGGTGAATTTAAAGTCCTAATGTGAAGCCTGAGGCATTAAGACCTCAACATTACATGACATGAATAAACAGCCCGTTAATTTTAAAACTTCTGTTTTGTCTGTAGCTCAGTCCTGTTCCTCGACAACATTGAAGTGCGAGCAGCGGTAGTCCTGAGGAAATGCATGTGGAGATGACACACACTGATTAAAACCTTTAAATGCATGAATAAATCAATTTACAATCACATATCTTCGTCTGCTTATAAGAAGAAACAAACTTGGATTTCAATGGCATGAATGTGTATATATGGTGTTTGAAAGAACCTGATTTATTGCCTTAATCACAGCATAGTCAGCCTGTACTCACGCTGCTGCTATTCTATTAACATTTCAGTGTTGCTCACAGCTGCTAACTATAGCTCCTCTCTGTGCAGAGCGGCCTGTAGCCTGTAGTTTCGACTGTACAAAAACCTGTTGGGGACAAAAATCACCTGGCTGATAAATGGGTGTGGATAGTTACTGGTCGGTTGATGGGTCGATTAACGTGACTTGATGGTGAGATTGTACCTTTGTGACGATAAGAGGCTCTCTGTGCTCCGTGCCTCCCCTTAAGGTGAAGCCCCATGGGGCTTTGGGGGCTTTGCCTTGGAGCAGCACCTCCACCAGCTCCGCACCCTCTTCCTCCTTCTGCTGTCCTGCTCCTCTCCAGTTCTCCGCCTCTCTCCGCCACTTCATCCTTCCTGCTGATGCTCTCAGGTCTCTACAGGCCACAGAGGCCATGGTGCCTCTGAGTCTCCGGTCTCCATTTATACCACTTTGTCCTGACAGAGCACTACAGAGCACAGAAGTTTACTTCTACACATACATCTAATAATCTTTACTCAACCGCATTTATCTGGCCAATTATCTATACTACATGACTAAATTCATCTGAGGATATGAAGATTCCAGTAATTAGACACATACAATTTTGTGGATTATGCAGATTGTAGTATCACAAATTTGGGTGATATTCATTGTATCCCCATTAATATCTAAATAGCAAAGTGTTCTGAAATTGTTCGACCACAAAACGTTAATACAAGAACAGTAACTGGATATGTTTATTCATGATACAGTTAGCATTTTTAAATAAAAGCTATGTTTTTCAATCTAGCTGAGGTCCTGATATAATAATGGACTGTACAATTGTAAGACCTTTTTTTCACAAATATCACAAAACCTCAAACTATCACACAGGTAGTTTTATTAGATATCAAAAATAGATACATATCTAAAATAATATAATAATATGAAGTAGTGGCAGCCTAAAGTAATATAATTACTACAAAAAACAGAACAGCATACACCAAGTTAGTCACCATATTAATGATATTATGATTATGATAATCTAACTTACTTGGAAACTTCAAAAACAAACGTCGACTGAAGGGGTGTCCTCTTTCAAAATAAAAGACAGCAGCGGTGTGTGTATGGTGTTTCTGCAGAGCTCTCAGGATTCTGATCAGCCTCCTTCCACCAAACAACAGACAGACAGCATTAATAATTCACGTCTGTTCAACCACTTCCCAGCGCCCCCCAGCGGCGATAATAAGCAACAACAACTCTGAATTAAAGATCTCAGGTCAGTACGTTTGGCCCATGAACACCATGATTGAGATCCACTGGTATATTGTTATGAATAGTTTAAGTTATGGATCAGTTTATTTTTAAAATATCCTCTGTTCATGTATGTATGTATGTTGATACGATATGATAAATGTAGTGCTTTAATGAACTTTAGTGCAGAAAAACTGGTGAGGTGAGTGAAGCTATGCATCAAATAAAAACAAATTGTGAAACTAAATGGGTTAAGTACAGTATATTTGATCATCTATTTAGTGACAGTAACAACATTTATGTAGAAGTAATGCCATGTCGCCACAATCAGTAATAACGTTCTTCTGGGAATTCTAAATCTTTAGCCTCAACAACAGTACAATATTAAATAAATGTTGAGAGCATCATAACATGCCATTTTCATGCATCAGTAAAGGGATAATGGTATGATTACTACATAATTCATACAAATGCAATTTTATAGGTGGTAAATCAAAGACAAATAATAAATAAAACAGTAAAACACAAGATCAAAAGTTAAAATGTTTCTAGAATGAACCATTTGTAGGATGTAAGAATATTATATATATTATCTTAAAGATCTTTGGAACCAAATTCATGACTCATGGGCAAATGCATACTGAGTAAAAGCTGCTTTTTATTGAAAAAAAAGACAAACATATGGGAATCAAAGAGGCTCACAGTCAGTAACAGGCAAGGGACATGGCAAAGAAGACACAAACCAAGACAGACTGAGTTCAGGAATGATAAAAGGCGAAAAGGCACAAACAGGACTAGACAAGCTCAGAAACCGATTCAAATTGTATTTAAATGTAGCAGGCAAAACACCAAGGCAGGATATTATCAAGATAACAATAGAGACATTTTAGGAGAAGGGGACAAGGGCAGGTATATACACCAAAGAGACTTATAGGGAGATGGGAATAAGGTGGACAATCTCTGTTTCTGAGTTTCGTTGGGTATTTTTGTATGTGTTACATCACTCTGTCCCCTTTGCATATTGGTTCACACAGATGTTTGACTGTGTACACAATAACGTTGACATAACCCTGATCGACGTCACCTAAGACGTTTCATGTCCACAGAAACCCAGCAAACATGCAGAAGTACAAGGCTATCCTGTCCAACGGGCATCCCACGTGTAATTAGGTTGCTGACAGAGAGAGAAAATCACAGATGCTGTCAAATCGCACTGGCATATGCTCTGGCTGTTCACAGCTGTAGAGGTTCCAGTGACAAAACAGGACAAATCACAAAAAAACGTCAGTCTGGCGTCATTTTTGCTCTCATACTTACTGTGTGGTAAAAACACATCATTCACTTAAGTTTACCATAACTCGGTATTATCCACAAGGAAAACTGTGTCATATCATGTCATGTATCCAAACTTACTAACAGAGGAGAAGGCAGATCCATTTAGCAGCAGGCTCATATAACATATTCACATGGATTGTTTGTGAAAGGGAAGTCTTTGAATTAAATCTCTACCTCCCAGCAGAGCTGCAGAGCCTGAGACATGATGTCTTTTGACATTTTATTGGCAAAATCCAATAATGGTTTGCTGACTGGAGGAGGGTACAGCAAGTAATCACCGGCTGTTTTTTCCTCTAGATTAAGTAAGCGTTTCGTCTCCTTCAGATCTTCAGCCCATCCAGGCCTGACAAAGGTCTCCGTCTCGCCTTCTTCTTTTTTCTTGACAACAGACTCCTTTGGTTTGTTTAAACGGGAACAACACCACAACCTGGACTTGCTGCATCCCATAGCATCCAGACACTGGAAGGACAGTCTTTGTTTAGCAGTGATAAATTACAGCAAAACTTTCCATGACTGCCAAGACCTTTACACATGAAATTTTGTGGTATTGTTGTAGGAATAATCATTACATGCAAAACCATATCATTTGTCCAGACAGAAAGTATTAGTATTGGTATTAACGTCTTAAATTTTTAGCTTTTTTAAGCTTGTCTCAGCAAAAGTAAAGTGAAACATAAATGGCCATGTGGTGGTGCTATGTGTACCAAAGTGTAATTAGTAATTTCTTGCCTCAAGCCTAGTTTCAACTAGTTTCAAGAACTTCTAACAAATAAACAATTACACAATACATTGATAAATGATTCGTTAGAGGTCTTGCGCTATCTGTGACTCTACTTGTTAAAGTCAGATAATATGGTTGAAGTTTGTGCTAGTTGTCACTAAAAATTATCAGCTGCTTTTTTGTAGACAAATTACGTATGGACCAATTAAGGAACATTTTTTAAATCAATGACTGAATCAGTCAAACGGACTAAATCTCTTCACCAGTCTTTGGAAATGTGTGGCTGCATAATTTGTATTAATTTAGCACTATTTTCACCAACAGTATTTAAAAGGTTTAATATTAAAAACCCAATCAAACTAACATTAAATAAAAATTCATCCAGGATAAATTTGTGAGATAATCTGAGAATGAAAGTGTTTCATTACTTTACCCTGTGTTGTTTCAGCGTCTCTCTGCTGCTTTCTTTATCCTTTCTATGAGCTGATTGTAAACAAGAACCAGTTTCCTCCTCCTGCTGCTCAGTGGGAGGAGCACAAGACCCCCAAAAGGTCATGTTTTTCCAATTAATCAAACCCTCTGCGTGAAAAAATTATTTATTATTTATTTTCTATTTTAATGGACTTTTGTTTGTGTTTGCTAAAAAGCTGCATTATAGAAATACTAATTATTAGTTTACTAGAGAGGACAGGCAAAATGTTGACTTGCAAAAATCTCAATATTTCTGTCCAGTTTGCCAGATTTTTTTAAAAAAAAGGGTGGGAAACAGTCTAGAAAACAAAGTTTATATTCTGTAACTGCAAAAATTGTAGAGCAATTTAAATTCTGGTAAATTTTCTTTTTGATCCACGTACATTCTTGAAAATTAACAATAAACAACAGATTCCGTTATATAAATTCCAGGAAAATCCGATTAGAAAAAAAGGAAAACGTGAAAAAAAACAACAGAAAAATAGATTGATTCTAGACAGTGAAAGCAAAGATATGAATTCCTTACAGTTGCCATTTTTACAGAATCAATGATGCTACTGTATTTAATTTTAACTACATTGCATCCTGAAAGGCTCGTTTATGCTCGACGTTAAATCTGGACACGGACGACACAATGCAGTACCACCGTAATCGTGGAGGCGCTGTCGGGCAGTGTGGCCAATAGTTCATGCGAGATCAGCGACACACGACGAAGAAGACACTGGAAAAAATGCGAACCTTTTTGAGGAGAGGAAAATAATTCCACACGTCGCGCTGTGTGTAATGCCTTCACAGAACACCGCCGACTACAACGCTGCCTCCGCTTTTGCCGCTTTCTCGACAGGTACAAAACCGAGAGCTCCCCCACCGTCGCCATGTTTGTTGTTGTCAGAAAGTTTTGCCTCAGAACTGCCCTCCAGTGGACGCATTGGTGAACATCCCCGCCAACGTAAAGGACGCGCGCGCGTGAGAACAGAGACGTTTACAGCGTTTGAAACGGACGTGGTAATTTTCACACGAAAAGGCAGCATAAATGAGCCCTTCACCGACAAATATAAGTCAAATAAAAACAGCAAAAAGCCCCAAGGATTATTCAGTGTGGGACTTTTAAGAACCGTTGGTCCCAAATGACAAGACTGTACAACAGTGCCATCTAGTGGGAACATTAATCTACTAAAGGTTGACCTTTGGTCCCATCCAGAGGCTTCAGAGAAACTATCGACTTGTCATATGGAAATATACCGACTAAACAGTATAGAACAAAAGACGAATATGACGAATAAATTGTAGAGCATATAACTTTGACGTAAGCAATTGCAACGAAATGCTGGCCAGGATCCCATAGGACCACTTTAAGAAGAAAGAACAACAGGACTACAGGACACATATGGAAAAAAAACAAACAAAAAAAATCTTTGCTTTCCAAAACGGACTACATATCCATCTTGAAATGTTGTGTACAATGTCTAAAACAGTAAAGCTGTGTTCAAGACCAAGAGAGATGTAGGCCTAAGGTCATCAATACACATTTAAGTTTAAGTAGTTGTTTTACCCCGTTACTGTAGCAAAGTGATTTCCTACATTACTGTGCCATTTAAGACCAAAAATCATAATTTCAAACAATGAGAGAGATGCATGGATTGATGACGTCTGAGATGTGTAATCGAGACAGATCGAAGCGGACCACACCACAATCAAGGAAAATAATCAGTGATTCCAGGAAATTCCATAGTTTTTCTATCCGGAATGATTTTGCTATATTTGTATTTATGTTTTCATTTATTTTGAGCAACTTGGGATGTTTTGTCTAAGAATATGATAACTCGTCTTTAAACACCTACCGTGTTCAAAGTAAAGACTGCCCCGGGTCGCGAAAAGTTCTGACTTATTGCCTCGTTGTCGTCATCACAAACACAACCGATCATCAAGTCTGAATGACGCGCTACGTCTTTAAAATTGTCTGTGTGATTAAAAAAATCGCAGCCAATCATAAAGTCCTGACGCCAGACGAGAGCCTCATATCAGCCTGGCGTCCGATCGGAGCTCTTCTTCCCTCCAAGATGCTGTTCTTGTTCGGTCTGACCGTCCTCCTCCCCGCGGGCTTTTCCGTGGAGATGAACCAGACCTCCAAACTGCTGGTGGAGGGCGGGGAGCAGTGCTCCGCCTGTGAGTTCAGGGAGCACAGCAGGCAGATGAGGCTCCACAGCATCAAGTCCCAGATCCTCAGCATCCTCCGGCTCGAACAGGCGCCCAACATCAGCCGGGACATGATTCGCCAGCTGCTGCCCAAAGCGCCTCCTCTGACGCAGCTGTTGGACCAGTACGACCCGCGGGTGGAGGACGAGGACCACGCCACCACCGAGACAATCATCACCATGGCAACCAAGCGTAAAGACCACTTCTTTATCCACTTTTTACGTTTGGTCTCTACCGGGAATTTCTTTGAGCGTCGTGCGTAAAAGAAAAGAAAGGCTGTAAATCCCGTGCGTAAAGTTTGTCCTCAAACGCAAAAAACACCTCTGTTGCGATGGCTACAAAAAATAATTACGTTCATCAAAGCACATCGTCGCCCGATTAAATTTGAACGAGAGAACAATGACAACAATAGAATATTGTTGTTGGAAAGATTTAATAATTTCAAATAAACTACTTCTAAGTCAACCAACATTTTTACCTGGAAAAATTTCTTACCCCTTAAACACAGCATAACACGAAGAATTTGATTTAACTGAATAATTTCTTTCACTAAATGTCTTTCTTTGACAATTTTGACCATTCATTTCTTTACTTGTGTGACAATGAAACTTGAGGACATCAAGCTGACTGGCTGAACTGGCTGCACTTAAGATGCTGCAAGGCACCTGTTATCTCTCCAATTTTTAAGATTTGACTAAATATAAGACATGAGCAAAGACAAGATAAGATAAGATGAGAGTTGTCGTGCTAGGGACATCCTGCTGCAGCATGCAGCTCCTAAACTTAAGTATTCGACACATAAATGTTACAAGGCTTGAAAAGCAGCACTTCTTTGATCTGTCTAGATTCCCTCATTGAAAAGACTCATACACACGTGCACACCACTGCCAGTAGCAGTCTCCCACATGCTGTCAGCTAGCATCCATTTATGCAAGACCTGTAATCATGTATTACCATTCGTTGTGGAGGGAACAACATAGCTAAGAGAGCCTCATGTAAGAAGTTGTATAGGTTTTCGTCAGCAAATGTAAAAATTTTACTTTAGAGTTTGAATGATTTCTTCCAGCCAATTCCATCGCCCAGGATGACTGCTGTTTGTTCAGCCTGAGTCCAAAGATTCAACCGAGGAACATCCTGAGCGCTCAGCTCTGGGTTCACCTGCGGCCGGCCGACATGGTCACCACTGTCTTCTTGCAGATCTCCCGTCTGAAGCCTGGAAAGGAGGGAAACAACACGCGCATCCGCATCCGCTCCCTGAAGATTGACATGGACACTAGTGCTGGCTCCTGGCAAAGCATAGACATCAAGTCTTTAATGCAGGCCTGGCTGCGTCAACCAGAGAGCAACTACGGGATCGAGATCAATGCCTATGATTCCAAAGGAGAAGACCTTGCCATCACCTCGACAGAGCCCGGAGAGGAAGGACTGGTGAGTACAAAATGAAATAAGTATGTCAGACAGGACACTGCCATTTGGTTTATGAAGAAACTTTATTGGTCCATTCCATGATTACAAAATTACATTACAGGAGACACTTATGCATGTTCACTGGTGTATGACAAGAGATTAAAATTCAATCTTTAGTGTTTTATCATTCTACCTTTGTATTGTAACATTTAATCTCCAGCAACCGTTTATCGAGGTGAAGATCCTCGACAGCACCAAAAGATCTCGCCGTGACTCGGGCCTGAACTGCGACGAGGAGTCCGTAGAGACGCGGTGCTGCCGCTACCCACTCACGGTTGACTTCGAGGAATTTGGCTGGGACTGGATCATAGCACCAAAACGCTACCGGGCCAACTACTGTTCAGGGGAATGTGAGTTCATGCATCTGCAGAAGTACCCACACACTCACCTAGTGAACAAGGCCAATCCACGGGGCACGGCAGGGCCCTGCTGCACCCCCACCAAGATGTCGCCCATCAACATGCTCTACTTCAACCGCAAGGAGCAGATCATCTATGGGAAGATCCCCTCCATGGTGGTAGACCACTGCGGCTGCTCCTGAGGAAACATGGCAGATCCATCACAGGAGCTGTTACCATCGAAATATACCCGACTCTCTGAAAACTAAAACTAGATGTAGCATGTAAAAAGACTTGCTCAACATTAAAGTCCCAGACAGAAATGGAAAATTCCTTTAAACTAAGATAAGTAGTGACTTTAATAGACTTATAAATGAATATATATATATATATATATATATATATATACAGTGTATAAATAAAGATAGAGATAGATTCTCGACAGATAGACACTCCTGCTGCTTCCTGTCCTCCCATTATATGAAAACTCAGCCTGATTTGAGCCTTGACCAGAACAAGCGCAGCAGGGCGTCTTACACGTGCGCCCTCATTTTGAAAAACATGAACTGATTGACTCTAAACTGACAAACATCCCTTTACAAACTCCTCACTGTGACCGATTTTTAAGACCTTTTCAGGGACAGAGGGGAAGAAAAATAACCCAGAAATCTGAAGGTACCTTTGGCAGAGGGATGCAGATGTGTCGTCCAGGATCTTCTAAGGACAATGTGTCCCGACATAACATAAAACCAAACACAGGACAAAAAGTACAGGCAGTGCAGTGGATTTTGTCATCTACATTGACTATTTGCCGTGCATTTAGCCAAATTATGGACAAGTTTAGTGAAGAAAATGTCTTATGAAATGACAGAACCAAGAAATGAGATAAATCATGGGACTATGTCAACACAGCAAACATTATTGTTCTAGTCCATAGTATTTCAATTGGAGTGTTTTTGGGAGGCGATGTCCTATGGCCAATAGGGGGACTGCAGCTGAAGGCACTCAGTTGGCTATGCTTATCACCTGGTATAACCCTTAACATCACATCAGAAGTCAATCATTGTGTCTCCTTCGAAAATCATCATAACTGTTGATTGATTGATTGATTCTATTGTGTAAATATGGATTTGCAAGACATGGTTAAACAAAATTGGTCATGAACAAAGCACAGAAACAAATCCACATAAAACTTTATAGACTCTACAACATAAACAATACACTTTGCCTCATCTCCCAGGCTGTACACGCAAACACAACAGTGAAATTTCCCCGGATAAAACTACCAAGTCTCCTGTAGACCAACCAAAGGAGACTGAAGACATTTTACAGTAGAATAATTTCCTCCTTCCTTGTGTAAGGGAAAATAAAACATAAAATACAGTCCATTTTCAGTCATGCCAAGGTCACAAACAAACAAGGGGTTCTCAGGAGTAACGTCAAACCTACCTGTCTCTAAGGCTAAGGCTACTGTACCTGAGCGCAGCTGGTTAAATTCAGCTTATTTTTAACAAGGCATTATGTTCGTGATGTGCTTTCGCTATACAGTTTACTCTGTCCAAAATGTCACACTGTAGCCTGTTTGGAAAAATAAATTAGAAATATTTAAAAGGAAATAAAGATTTCATCTAGCTGATTCACTGGTGACCTTCTGAAATGTCCCACTTAAATATTAAAATAGTGGTCTATTCTACAGACGAAGCACTTAAATGAATCATGTGTTTCCATCCTACATCACCACAAACAACCAAAACTGGGGTAAGCTCATAAAGTCCTAAGAATAATGAGTAAAAACAAAGAAAATATGCATCGGGATCCTTGGGTCAGTGATAGAAAATTAGGTCATGGGCTCAGAGGGAGGTATAGTCGCCACGTGAAGCAGAGAGGCAGATGTCCTGGCTGTTGTTGTGCTTCACGGGTTTCTGACCCAAAAGTCCTCATTTTGCTGTTGAAACAGAATGTCCAAGAATGACACACGTCCACATTTGTCTTCTCGGTGTGAACTTGAGTTCACCTTTCTTTAATCAGTAGCTTTATTCAGTCAGTTTTCGTTTCATAAAAATAATTACATAGCAGTTTTCTATTAACAACATGATGTTTGCAAAGTGCAACAAATAGGTAGTAGCTTGTCTAAAATGGGTTGAGGGTTACTTCCCCTGATACCACCTGATTTTGTTCATTCTCTGTATAATTTATGTTGATTAATTATTGATTAAGTCTTTCTGTTTCTTATTTCTTATCCTATTATGGTATGTTGTTGTGCCAGAATTATTAAGATTTTCTTAAACTCATAACAACAAAAGCTTTAAACCTCTAAAGTGATATTTGCAATAAAAATAGGTCTGTCTAAAGGCAAGACAAGGCAAGTTTATTTTGTATCATGCGATTCAGAAACGAAAGTGTTTTACGAGGCAAAATACACTGGCATTACAGATTTCAAATCAAAGAATTTGAAATGCAATAAAAGGGAAAACACGGGAGTAAAGAAATATATGAATATGGAATAAAAAAACAAAACAATGAAATAACCCTTTATATTTTACAATTGAAATTATACAACTTTTCAGCTTTGAAGTATGCAATATCTTTATTACACTTCAACATTTAAGAATCTTGTGTAATTTTTAAACCAGGATTTAACTATTCAACAGTGAAATATTTTAGAGTTGTGTTTATTACCCCTCGGCATTAAAGTATTTTGGGTAATATTTAATCCAGAACGAATCTTCTTAACATTAAAATATGTTAGAGGTACATTTATCTCTCTACATTTAAATATCTCGGGAAATAGAAACTTATACTGAAAAATGACACTATTAAAACTTCCTAGAAATATTTGTTTTGCAAGCCTGTGCATCATACCTGATAGAAATGCTTAAAATAAAGTTTTGTTTTATATAATTAATTTTGTTTCGCAAAATATTAACTTGTACTTATTATTTGTGAGTTAAGTTTCAGTTTCAGATGCCTGATACTTTCTCTTTCTGTGAAAACACGTGGTCACTGTCAGCTCTTCTTCATCTTTTTTCCCCTCCTCCGAAATCTCACATTATTTTGCCTATAATTATTTGAAAAATAATCTCAAAACGTAGTTTAACACCAGAATAAATTATTAAATGAAAGAGTACATGCAGATTCTTGATTTTATGCTCATAACTGGCATTTTAAATGAAATAGCGCGGTGTATAAATTGTTATATGGGGAGGATAGCTTAATGTCGGAACAGCCGTCATGTCACTCCTCTGATTGGCTAACACAGAGGAATGGGCGGTCACACTTGTAGTGATTGGGCGACGCGACTTCCGTGCGTTCAACAACACAACGGTAGCAACACAAGTCAGTGCGCAGTGGTTACAGATTAAACTAAAAATATCTAGACATAAATAATACTTCTGGCAGAATTTTTTGTCATCTCCTCAAATAAAACGGTAAGTTTGGTCGCTCATCATCGTACGCGCTGTCAGCATTAGGGTCTAAATCTTATAACAGACTGACTGAAGTAGACAGTTCAAGTCTTACCAGACTAGCTTCAGAATCCGGCAGTGACGCGGTGTTATTTGTCAGAAAATTGCTGAACGGTTTTCCTGCAACGTTATATTCCATTAATACCCTCGCCGCCCAAAGTAACTTAACAAAACTTATAACTGGTGTTCGACACCGCCCACTTCTGGTCTAGGCGGTGTAATGTAATGATTGAGGTAAACCTGTCCGAAACATTTAGATTATACATCTGTAAGTTTGTATTAATTCGGAATTGCAGGAATTGCCTAAAAGAACGTCTTTTTGAATGGAGACTGGATTGTCTTTTCCATTCACCTCCTAGTTACATTGATGGTATCGTTTAGCGGTCTGTAGCACGTTAGGTTTTCTGAATCATCCTGAAGTTACGCTTGTTCAACATAAGATGGCGCAGTGGTGCCAGCTTCAGCTGTTGGACTGTAAGTACCTGGAGCAGGTGGACCAACTGTACGATGACTCCTTCCCCATGGACATAAGGCAGTACCTGAGCAGGTGGATCGAGAGCATTGACTGGTGAGAGCCCAAATACTGCTAAGATTGTTCTTATTGGAGTTGATAAGTTCTGAGGCCAGGAATTAAAGCTAGTGGTTGCAGTTAAATCAGGGTGTAGTAGTGGTTATTGTCTCATTGTTGTCAGGGACACAGCAGCGATGCAAGACTCACTGGCCACAGTTCGATTCCACGAACTTCTGGCTCAGCTGGATGACCAGCACAGCCGCTTTGCTCTGGAGAACAACTTTCTGCTGCAACACAACATCCGCAAGATCAAGAGGAACCTGCAGGTTAGACTCCACAGTCACATACACATACACAACCAGAGCAGTATGATAAGTACAGTATAAGGTATTTATTCTCATTCTGTCTCATTCATCTTTTTAGGATCGGTTTCAGGAAGATCCAGTCCACATGGCCATGATCATCTCCAGGAATCTAAAGGAAGAGCAAAGGATCTTGGCCATTGCAAAGAGTACAGAGGTAAACACTCAGTCAGTTTTTCCTTTAATTTCTCACCCATCTGTATGTGATGTGTTATTAAAACAATGTAAAGACAGGTAGTAGATTGTAAACAAAGGCAAAATTGTACTTGTTGAAAAACAGACAAAATTACATCAGACTTCAGAAGATTAAAGGTGGATAAAATGTCAGTGATTTGTCTTGATTTCCGCTTGATATTAAAAATCATTAGATATGTGATCTTGTATTCATGTATGTTTGTTCCAAATGACTGACACCATTACAACAAATATGAACCTGTCATGTAATCCAGTCTGACATATTCAGTATCTACGTTTAGTTTAATTGAAAGTATATATGAGTGTTGTAGGATATTATGAGATCGTAATGATGGACAGATGCTGTTGGTTTTTGCAGCCGGAGGGGGAGGGGACAGTGTCGGCCATGGTGGTGGAGAAACAGAAACTGGATGGCAAAGTCAAAGAGATAAAGGAGAGAGTACAGGTAAGAACACAGTGTTGAGTTTCTGTTTTATTTATTTGCACAAATTAAAGCACATATAGAAAACATTAAAATAAAAAATAAAAATTACAGAAACAGATAAGAAGCTTAGATGTGCTTATTCTGAGCGTCTAACTTCACCTTTATTAAAATCACAGTAAATAGTGCTGTACAACATAGTGAACTAAGAAGGAAAGTTAAAATGGGTATTTTGTTACTTTTGGATGCATTCTGTGAGCCTTTAAATTAGAGGTAATATTAAGCAAAGCTGTTATTTGACATGTTGCTCACATGAATTTTCATGACGTCTTGTTTCAGGCAGCAGATCAGTACATTAAGAGTCTGGAGGATCTGCAAGATGAGTATGACTTCAAAATCAACACGCTGAAGAACAGAGGTACTATTTTAATCTATCTGACATGACCCTAATCATGTCATTCTACTGTTGACCAAGAGTTACTGACAGAAGTGATAATAAATCCTTAAAATTGGGTAGAAACAAAATTGGTAGCCTGATGCAATTTTTAAGCTATACTGTATTATCATATAATTGCTTTTCTGCAACCAAAATCTGATGAGAGAATTTCTTTTCTATTAGTAGAAAATGAAGTAAACGGGATGTCGCCAAAGGAGCTGGAGAAAGAGAAGTTGACGATTTCGAGGATGTGTTTGGAGCTCAAGGCCAAGCGTCAGGTGAGAAGAAACGTAGATGTGATCATTTCCGCTCTTCAGAATGTAAACTAAAACACAGGTATGATGGTGGACGAAAGTCACAAGGAATCTTTACATGCTTCCCTTAAAATTCATCATTAGATTTCTTTCTTTACTTTTCGCTTCTTCTGTATTTTACCAGAAGCAGCTTCCTGTATAAGAGAGGCTTAGATGCACTAACGTAATATGCTATTATAACTGTGTCTGGGAGTGTTTGGTTAAGTTTAGGCAATTGATGTTCGATGCATATGTCCTCCCTTCTTTACTGCAAATTTTTTTAATTTATTTTTTTTATAACTATCCTTGTTCATAGAAAGGCTGAAAAGGTCACAAAATTTAGAAATTATGATTCCAAGCCCAGAAAAATAATAGAAAAACAGATCAAAACATTTGGAAAAGTCTTGCAATTTAATTTATAAATCTTTTAAATATGTTTCAATCATTCTTTGTCTGATGGGAATTAATATTGATATGAACTGTTCAAAATTAATAATTCTATAAGATATAATTATAGAGAATCTGCATATTGTCTCAGGCCTTGTATTCTCCGGTCATCTGTAGGGCACACACTTAGCATGTTTGGATGTGCTTTACAATATTCAAGTATTTTTCCTTATAGCAACTAAAGACAAAAGTAGTATAAACCTGTATCCATGCACAGAATCAACTGAATCAAACAATTTTTTTCCCATTATCTGAGTTCCATGGAGCCACCACACCTGAAAAAACTCCTCACGCCTCAGTTTAACAAAGTACAAAAACTGTTGAAAAGTAAACCGACCCTCCATTTGTGCTTGTGTCTGGTTGTTCGGTCAGGATGTGGTGATGCAGCTCGGTGAGGTTCTGAGTAGCATCCAACTTCTCCTCTCAGACCTGATCAACGAGGAGCTGCCTGAGTGGAAGCAGCGGCAGCAGATCGCCTGCATCGGCGGGCCGCCCAATGCCTGCGTGGACCAGCTGCAGAACTGGTGAGGTCTCACACACACTAACACGCACACACACACACCATGCACACGTCAAAGTTGTCTATTAAATGCACATTATCACTGTTACCTCTGGTGCTTCTACACAGCTCCTCCTCTTCCTCTATCAACTTCCTCATCCTCCGCTTGACTGTTTTGTCTCTCCTTACCCTTCTGCTCCTCATTTCTTCCTCTTTCACCTCTCCCTCCACATCTTTCATCATCCATCTCCTGCTCCTCTGTCTCCTTGTTCTCCTGTTTCTCCCTTCTTATTTTCCCCTCCCTGTTGCTCCTCCTCTTTCCCCTCCTTCTCTTTCTCCTTCCACCATCTTCTCTTATTTTACCTCTCATTCCTCCTCTTCCTCAGGTTCACAGCAGTAGCGGAGAGCCTGCTGCAGGTCCGTCAGCACCTGAAGAAGCTGCAGGAGCTGGAGCAGAAGTTCACGTATGACAGCGACCCTATCACCCAGAAGAAGGTCTTCTTGGAGAACCGAGTGCTGGAGCTCCTCAAGAACCTCCTCTCCAAGTAAAGAGCTCCTCCTCTGCCCAAAACCCTCACCAATTTTGTCCTTATTATCATAATCATTATTATAAATTATCTCTCATTTTGGATTTGTGGTATTGGAGCCACTGTTGGGCAAAAAAAGAAAACAGATATGGAGAACAAAGTTTTAATATTTAGAAAAAAAATTCAATATCTTACAAGAGAGAAGTCATGACTTTTTATGAAAGGTGTTAAATGTTTCCTTGTAACTTCACCCGAGCCTCCTTGTTCTTCAGTTTGACACACAAGCTGACAGTCTCTTCTCTCTGTTTCACGTGCGCAATAATTTTCTTAACAACTTTATTTTTGTAACATTTCAACCATTTTTCTAAAAAATATTGCAACTTTATTCTCATTAGTCTTTTTTCTTCTTTATTCCTGTAATATTACATGTCTAATAAGTCTAATAACATTTCCACTTTTTTTCTTCTTATTATATCTTCTTCTTATTATTATTATTATATCAATTAGGACTTGGGGGAAACAATTTATAAC
>OMNV01019907.1:57875-103213 GCA_900303265.1 Brotula barbata
ATTATATATTATATTATATATTATTATAATATCAACTGCTTAACCTATTAATGACTTTCGACACATCACTTCTGCTGTCTTCTTCATGGCAACAGAACTGAGTGGAAACATTTCAACTTTTCTGTTTGGGTACTTAATTCTCCATAGCGTTCAATTTTTGTGTTTGTGCTTAAGCAACCAGCCTTGCGATCCATGCATGCACCACTGACAATGTAACCCATCATTATGTAGATCACAATATATCACTTAATTTTGAAGTAAGACTGCAGCAAAATCACAGCCACATCAAAAGCTCTGAATTATGATTATTACAATTATTATTTGTCCCTCTTACTGTAAAAAATAGAAGCACAACATTGATACAAAAAGTACGTATTAAAATATCAATTGCTTGATTATGTCTGCATAATCAGCAGATGAATCCATTTCCAAAATAATTAATAGTAACATTCCTAGAAGTTAATACACCGTTTGAGATAAAGCCGTGCACCAGTGTGATGACTCTTGTTTTTTTCCTGTCAGAACCTGAAGTTCTTCCTGTCTCCTCCTTCGCCTAAATGGTCTCAGCTGTCCGAGGTCCTAAGCTGGCAGTTCTCTTCGGTCACCAAACGAGGCCTGAACCAAGAGCAGCTCAACATGCTGGCTGACAAACTGCTTGGTAGATTACGCAACATGTATTGGTAAACTGTGTAAATGTGCTCGGTCCAGATATCAAATAATGGAACGTTTCTATTTCTGTGTAGGAGCTAAAGCTCAGAGGAACCCGGATGGGCAGATTCCATGGACTAAGTTCTGCAAGGTCAGCAGCATAAGTTCCCCACTCATAGTAAACAAGATACAGAATAATAAACATTACAGTAATGGATGTAAAATGATATTTAACAGAGTCCCAATGAAAAGAGCTTCCCATTCTGGCTGTGGATCGAAGGGATCCTGGATCTGATTAAAAGACACTTGCTCCCTCTCTGGAACGATGGGTAAGTCTTAACTCACACAAGCAAGCCACACACATAGATTCATAAGATTTATTTAGGTTATTGTGAACATTTTCTTACCACTAAGAATTAACATACATGAAGTGTATGTTCTATGGCTCTATGATGTCCAAAATTTCACTTTACCACTAAATTCAGTGCAGAATTGAATTCCAGTGTGTTTGAATCAATGAATGTACGACTGACTGCAACTGTAAAATAGTTTTCTAAACATAATGTGTGTGTGCAGCTGAGCCACTCATAGAATATTAAAATCATCTTAGTTATTTCCACAATAAAATACTTGGTAGTTATACAGTCTGCAACTCATTAAGCAATGCTGAAATTATTATTTAATACAATTGTTGTAAAACTTTTTTAAAATTCATTTAAGATGTTGAAAACATCTGCTGTTTTAGTGAAGCACTTTGTCTGATTCAAATTATAAAACTTTTTATGATTATTTGTTTATTATTATTATTGTCATTATTATTTGATTATGCACACATTTTAATGACAAAATTGGAATCTGGAATCAAGGATAAAAACAAAACAGTTCAAAGACCCAACCGATGGCAGCATAACACACTAATTTACTCATTGTTGGCGTAGAATCTTATTTGATTTGATCACAATTATTTAGGGAATGGTATGATGCATCAAAGAAGATAATTTCCGTCATGCAATACTGCTATCAATGGAGAACAAATAATATTCAAAACTCCAAACTAAACTCTCAGTTTAGGAGTATGTTTCAAGAGAATTAATATATGTTTTGTTTGATTTTTTTTTTTAATATATAATATATATATATAATATAATATACAATGATAATAAGAACACATTGCCGTCATCTCTCAACAGGGTTTGTACAGTCATGATAATCCAGGAAAAGTAATGGAATTTGAAAATGTGTTTTCCGGGCCCAAAAATGTTTTGGAAGATGATGAAGTGCAACAAACATTAAGGAAAAGTAATAGACTAGAACCTGTTTATTTGAAATCCTTTCAAATCATCTTTGTGTTTGCTTGTGTGTTTGCAGCTGCATCATGGGTTTCCTCAGTAAGGAGAGGGAGAAGGCTCTGCTGAGTGATAAGTGTCCCGGTACTTTCCTGCTGAGGTTCAGTGAGAGCAGCAGAGAGGGTGCTGTCACCTTCACCTGGATTGAGCACGATGTCCACGGTGAGCACAGGAACCAATGGCTCTGACTGTCAAATGTGTGTCTCATTTGTGAGAGACGAACCAGAGCCACAGTGACTTGCTGATGCCGAATGTGTGTTTCCTCTTTAAGGTTATTATCGTTACTGTAATGAATTTGGTCCTCACAGATAAGCCCATCTATCACTCTGTGGAGCCATACACAAAGAAGGAGCTGACCGCCGTCTCTCTGCCTGACATCATCCGCACCTACAAGGTGATGGCGGCCGAAAACATCCCAGAGAACCCTCTGCGCTTCCTCTTCCCCAACATCCCTAAGGACAAAGCCTTTGGGAAGTACTACCCCAAGCCCTCAGAGAGTAAGTACTGCATTACTCCACCATCATCAGCACTGTGTACTTGTATGGCTCCCTGTTAACGTGTCAAACTGCCTCGTCCAGCTACAGAGCCCATGGACGTGGAGAACACAGAGAGGAGCGGCTACATGAAGACCGAGCTCATATCTGTCTCAGAAGTGTAAGTACACTAGCATTCACTTCAAATGATGTCATAACCGCAGGGAAAATTTAAAAAAGTCTCTACCTCGCCCATATATGTCCTTCTTTAGTATTGAAAAGTCTTAAAACCAGCTTTCAAAAGTCTTAAAAATGCTTTTGTTTTTTTTTTGTTCTTCTCACTGCATTGTGAGATCTCAGGAAAGAATTTGGAGATTTTGCATGCAAGTTCATGTCTTTTATTTTAACATACACAAAATGGACTTGGTGGAACCAACAACAGTTACTTGGGTATGCTAGAGGGCACTACTTTCAGGTAGCTAACGAAACTACCAGACATATGCCATAAGAAAATACAAGTTAATGAAAACTGGTCAGATAAATCTAATTAAAACCCAGTAAAGACAGTGACTATGAGGTGACTGTACAAGAAGAGCATTAAACTCAGCACAGAGGGAATCTACCTACAGAAACCTATGGAATTCCTCATGCAGTGTGAAAATCACAAAGCATCATCAAATGTCCAACGAGTGGGGTAAAAAAAAAAAAAAAGCGCTCACTAAGTAATGCTCGTGTTTGTTCAGTCATCCATCCAGACTACAGGACAACATGATGCCAATGACCCCTGAGGAGTACAGAACTTTGGAGCAGTACGTCAGTCCAAGAGACATTGATGCTGTGGTGAGTACTGCTGAAATGTTCCCAGAATACTGCAGTATACTAAACATACACAAAGACTATGCTAGATCTCTGTATGCTACAGGCCTGTGTAACAGTGAAAAACCTCACTCCAATATTATGATTTTCAGTGACGTTGTAATAATATTGCAATTGAGGTCACAGAAGGCGTGCAGAGTATTTTGGAAATTTTCCTGCAGTGTTCTATTGTTGTAGGATTTACTTAGGAGTCAGGACAGATGAGGAGGTATAATTTGAGTAGGTCTTGTTTGCACATTTGTTTGCCGAATCCCCCACTCCAGGGCATTTCTGAGTTGATTCTAGTAAATTTATGACTTTTTTTCTGAGAAATTAGCCACTTGTTTCTCACAAATTTCGAATTTATAAACTCAAGAATTTGGGACTTTTGGCTTACAAATTGATGAGATTTTTCTCCCTTTTGTTTCTCAAAACTGTGCTGGTCACAACACACACACATGCACAGACTGGTCCGCCTCTTTCTGTCTGTAGGTATGAGTGCTGTTGAAGCGACACACAACACGTTTTAATCAAAGCTAGCAGCAGAAGTAGGATCCAGAGTGCTGCAGACCTTTGCACTGACACGGACAAGCCTAATATACAATACACTCTGTAATGTAAAGCTGAACTAACACTTAGATGTTAACTCAACTTTCACCTTTCACAGATGAATGTAGACCTTGATGATGGGAGTTTGGAGCAGAACTGAAGAATCAGAGATCGTGTACATAAAGACGTGTAGGTGTTAGGTGGTGACTCCAATAAAGCTGTCTCTCATACCTGCATGTTCATGTAAAATGTCAGTACACACATACCCCCTCAGCTTTTTGAGAACCAGTGATCTACTGCTCTCTCTAATATTTGAGCTGTGGGTCCTTTTTTTTTTGTTTGTTAGTCTCTTTTCATGCAAACAAAAAGATCAAAGGCTCCAATACAGTTAGCACTTTAAGACACAAGGACATTGTTGTTCCTCAAGTAGACCGATGGTTTTTAGTTTGCCATAATCAGATTAATACATTTACAGCATTAAAAAAGCTGATGCTGGGTTTCCCCCTTCAATAATCACAGGAATCTGAACCTACAACCTTAAAAAATGTGAAACGAGAAAGATAAAGGCAACATTTTTATAAACAAATATTATAGGCGTGCAATGAGAAATACTAAATTTATCTCACTGCATGTATAGAAATTAACAGACAAATCCTAAAGAATTAATATACTTATGGAAGTTAAGGTTGACGCAGCTTTTAATTTAATTTTACTAAACCAGCGAATACTTTGATGATAATCAAATAATTAATTGGTCTGTTAATAAATTAGTGCTCCCAAATATCTGAAAAAAGGCTCCAAGATAGTTTTCAAATGATATGAATGTAATTATCACTAATTATTTCCCATTTCACTAATTGACCTTACCCACTGCATCGTTTGCTACTAGTGTTTAGAAAACACTGCAAACTATGGTGGTGTGGCAGGCGGTGATTTCCTTGATTTGAAATAAGCTTTTGATATAAATCAAGAAGTCAAAGTGTCCAAGTAATTTTTCTGGGTGCACCTCACCTCGCTGTTCAATCTTTGGTCTTCTTGATAGTTACCCACTGATATATGGTGCTGATCAGGTCATATACATATATGCTAAAAAGAAGCTTCACGAGACCCGTCCAATGCCGTGATTAATGAAGCCAGTAAACCACCGTCTTCATTTGTGTTAGCTAAACTGTAACCTGTTATTTTATGAAGGGATCAAAAAAGATTGATGGTTGAAAGTGATGCTTGTTTTTGTGTCAAGGACTATCAATTCACCGCTGAATAATATTAAAAAAAATTATAAAGCAAATAACATAATCAAATTGAAATTTGCAAGTTTCAGGAATATCAGAAGTCACTTAACTACTGATAAGTTTTCCGTTAATTCTTTTTCAAATATGAATTACAACAACGTTGGAAAAGCCTGAATAAATGTGCTGTTATTTTATCTGTACATAAGATGTTTATTGGTCTGGACAATCTATCAACTAGAATAATTACTGTAGGTGATTGCAAAATACTGTTTATAAAAAGTGCCACAGTACAAAATAGGGACCCAGTGAACTAAGGGATATCACATCTTTTAGATTATTTGCCAGGCATCAATTTCAATCATCTTAACTGAGAAGACCTGTGTAATGAAAGCTGTGACATCATCTGGGATGTGTTCCACAGTTGCTACATACAGTCTACGAGATGTTTTTTTTTCCTATGTGATATGGATAGTGTGTGCTCAGTGTTTGATGCTAATACCCCACGTTGTGTTACATGTTGCTTTCTGCTACTGTGGCACTATGGGCTGTGGATCATGTATCATGTGTTGTTTTTTTATCTCAACTTATCGCCTTTTTTCTTTAAAAAATTTTCCGTTGAGCTACCAAGAGACAAAAATTCCACCAAATGGCTGATTGTAGCACATTAACATTAACGTTTATTAATGTGTACCCAACTGATTTTTTTCTCTTTATATATAAATACATTTCAAAGTTAAGCACTCCTGATTTGTATCCTAGTGGGCCGAACACCAGTTCTTTTGTTCAAGTTTTGGTCCTTATTGTTTGAATGCAACAAGCTGTTTTACCGACGGAGCCAATGAAAGGGTCGAATTACTGATTTTTCATTCTTTTGGTACTTAAGCTGTTGGTTATTGCTTAAAAATAGGGTTGGAAAATAGGATTTTCTTTTTTTGTGTTAGAGAGGAAGTCCACTCTTCCAGTGGCGGTCCTAGCACAGTTGAGCCAACTGGGACAAGAAAAAAAAAAAGGTGATTACTAGGCTTATAGCTAAAAAATCTTTGCATTCATGTGACACACCTGGGAGGAGGGTGGAATGTGCAGTCGGGAGGATCAGCAGACTGTTCTCAAAGTTAACAATAAAAAGGCATACTTTTCTCCCTGCACATTTCCTGTCTGCTTCTTTTCTTTTTGTACTTTCCTCTGGGTGAGAAATCAGCCAGACAGACAGAGAAAGCAACCAGTTTGGGCAAAAAAATCCTCTTGGCTGTTTTTACAGTGATCTCTTATTTAAAACAGGCTGAACTTTTTACAGTGATCTGTTGGAAACACTAGGTTGGTTTTAGTCAGAGTTAGATTGTAACGCATTTACTTTAAATACATAGCAGTTGTATGAAAAAAAAAAGTTGAATACTTGCTCGATTGATGTTGGTAATGAATAGACACACTACGATGGTGCAACGATACACTCCCTGTTCCCTCCCTCTCAGATAGGCCGCCTCCTTCCTCCTTCCTTCTTGTGGGTTTTGCCCTTAGCTTGGAATTATTTTGCACTGTTACTTAGAAGTAAATGCCACACACAAAGGACCATGGTCAGACCGGGACTCCAACCCAAGACCTTCTCGCTGTGAGGCAACAGTGCTAAACGCCAAGCCACCGTGTCGCCCCTCTACTACAAACATCTTCTACTTATTGTTTTTATTTTACAAGCCATTCATTTAAGTCTCTTATTCAGCATTCACATAAACAGAAAAGATTCTTTAGCTTCATATTTCTTCTTAACACTAACATGTTGCTAGAACCACAGACAGCAAATGAATTATGTTATTTAGGACAAGCGATAGCATTTGACACGTTTTATTGGATGTTTCATCTGTGAATAAATATTTCCATCACTGACGGACATGTGCTGAAGCAGCATAAATACATATAAAGAGGAATAAAGAGGAACTGAAGGACATAAACACTGCACACAAGTATTTCAGTCCAGACCAAGCTGGAGCAGCACATGGATCACAGTTGATCATTTAAATCGGCGGGGATCAACTCATCTCATTAAATTGGTGAATTTCCATTTTTCACCCATATATTTTGATAATTGTCTGGAAAATCGCAAAAAAGTTCCCATTTCTGAACTGATCCCAACCTGAGGAACTAAACCTATGACCTGCTGCTCCACATATTTGGACTCTGGATTTGTACATTCGCACAACAGCGTGACTCAAATGCACACTAACTACAAACACAACCAAAACACAACAAAATCAACTGCACAACTTTTCAAGTATGAGAGAGTTTTTTTGCACATTACAAAACAAAAACTCTTGTCACATTTTTTTAGTGTTGCTGTGGTTGAACCTTCCTGAGGTTCACATACTCATTTACCCATTTAGAAAAACGTATTATTCAGATTTACAGCTGCAAATAAACAGGAAGAGCTGAGAGTTCATGTTTTTAGAGACTAGCACTGACACTTTACAATGACAGGCTTTACTTTGATAAGTGGCAGTAAGATTTCTGCACCGCTTTCTGAAAAGGCATTAAATCATTTGTCCTTTTACCTCTGACTCATCGGGTAGAGTTTCACCACCTGATGCCGGATTATTGCAGCGGAATATGTAGTTTATTAATTACAAAATAGCCTTTATAACTGCAAACTGCCCAGATTATTAAAACTTCAGAGACTTGTGACTCTTTAAAAAAGGGAAATTGAAGTAAATTATTGCCTTTTTAGAAAGTGGCCCTAACTCCTTTCAGCCCCTAAAAGGCTGAAAAGCTCCATTCTTAAATCACAATGCAAAAACCAGAGCCATGTTCCGCCAAAATAAAAGTCCTGTTCAAGAGAAGTAGGGGTCCACGCATAAACAATCTGTCTGTCCGTATGAGCATCGTCAAATCTGCTTCACTGATAAAAAGACAAAGAGGTAAAATACTGTTTCCATAACAGCATTATGAGAGAAGTTTCCTATGATTATTACTTCCAGTGCTTCAAGCTGTTACTGTGCTGTTATTACTTTTCAATTGTGGGTTCACTGAAACTCAGATACTGTAACATCGAGAGTATTTAGCTTAACAAATCAAACAAACGAAAAACAAACCAAAAAAGGTGTCTCCGTTTTAATTACATTGCGTTTCTGTGTTCAGTAAGATTTAGATTAGTTAAAATCCCATAAACCAGTAATGAAGGCCATTTATTCCTTAGTTCCCCATTAATAAAAGTGAGATCAAACATCATAGAATTTTTGGTTTGATATAATGTTCTTATCAACTCTAAAGTCATTGTTAAAGGTTAAATGTTAATGCAGCTGGCAGTGTTGCATTGGATATGTGGTAACAAAAGCTTTTACTTTGAAAGGTCTGAACTTTGGCTGACATGGTTATATCGTTTCCTTAATTGACTAGCAACAGAACATCTTTCAAAATGTCATTTCACTTTGAATATAGACTTTGCCCCAAAATGATGAGAGAAATAAAGCTTGTATGCTGTGATCCACCAGAGCAACGTCACCATGAAACTTCACACATTTACTAGATTTATACAATTGTATGTACAGCAAGTACTAACTATAAGTACTAACCTTAAACTTTGTGAAACTAATATACACACTACATTAATGTACAGCTTATCTTTAAAAGATAAATACTGAGGGATACACACGCACACACATACACAGTTCAAACACACCAAAGTTTCTTGAACTTGGAGGAAGATACATTCCACCACATGATGATGATGAGGAAGTGAGGAAGAGTACAAACAAGACAGGACACAAGTAACTGGCCAAGGTTAAACGTCATTCAGAATGACTGTTTCCTAAAAAAAAATATCAAAAATCAAACCGTGCCTGTAAAAGTCCATCAGTAATCAAGACACCGACACAGAAAAGCAAAAAAACGTAAAGCTGAAGACAAAATTTGTGAAAATAAATCGGATATTTCATCATAAAGTACATACAACACAACAATATGAAGAGGGTAAACGGACTGGGTCTGCATTCAAGGGCTTTCTTAAGGGTATTTAGTTGATGAAACAAATTTTTATCAAATATTTATTTTCAGATAATTAGTTAAATCTAATTTGCTTCTTATCATTATGAGAAGGTTGCTTAAGTCCTTAAATGTGTTTAAACTAACCCAGTTTGTTTAAGATGTTTTCCCCCTTTAAGAATACATCTTTTAGTTTGTCTTAGTGTTGAGTGTTTCTGTCCTTGTCACAAAATACATTAAGTGAATTACCTTAATGATACAGAGTCATGTCCACGTTCTTACCTACTATTCTATTTTTAGAATTGATTTCCATTCCATCCAGCTTGTTCTTAAAGGATTCTTAATGGACGTTCCCTCAGAGTAAACCGTCCAGGTTCTTCTCTGCATTCTGCGTGTCTGTGTTGCTGTCCTGAGGGTTGTACTTGTTGTGGTAATCGCGGAGAATTGTCACCACGTCATGGTGGCCAAAATGGACGGCCTCATCCATTGGTGTATTCCCCCACCTGTGGCAAACACAAAACGCACACGCCTTCAGGAACGAGCATACACTTTCAGAGCATTTGCAACACACAAGCCTTTGTGAATGTTACCTGTCTCTGGGTATTGGGTTGACTTTACAGGCCTCCAGCAGGAAGCGGACCACCTCACCGTGTCCTGAAACACATGGACACAACATCACAACACATTACAGCTTTACATTCAACACTGGTGTTACAGTTCTTACAGACAAGGCAAACAAGACCTACTGTATGTACAGAAAGGTGTGGAAACAGGAGCCGTATTACTTAAATACTTAAATAAGGTTCATATTAGTCCTCAAACCTTCAGCCGCTGCCACATGCAGAGCCGTCCTAGAGTCATAGTCCCTCTGCTCCATGTCCATGGAGGACAACGCAAACCTGCATGAACACAAGGGAAACTTTAAGCATCATATAAATACAATTTGTGTGAAATAATGCAAAAAAAATGTCAGCCTAAAATCAGGAAAGTCAGAAGTCAGCAACATTAAACGACTAACTAACACATCTCAAAAGGTGTATTATGCACACAGATTCGTCTTCACCACTGTTCCTTCATATCTGCACTGTGCAACTGGAGCTGATGCCTGATCACAGCCTTGAGCAGAGTTCATTTTCAGTCTAGAAGCTTAGAAATCATGCTTTTACGACACAGAGAGATGGGGATGCTGTACCTCCTAAGTGCTGAGACGTCCCCAGTGTAGGCAGCAAACAACAGATTGATCACTGACTTCACCTGTGTCAAAATAAGCGGCAGAATACAGCTTTAACCAACAAGAACACAGAGACCCTGGAGTCCTTCAAACGGTTATAAATCCATAGACAAATTGAAACATTTTTAGAGACATAAACACTAAATCAGTAGATGGTCTCCTGTTCTAAGTGCTTCAGTTTGTACTGGATAAAAGATGAAAATAAAATGTGTACCAGAAGCCACTTATTTATATATTTGGGTAAGACAAAATTCAACTACCGGTACACACATTATGGTAAATTATACAGAATCACATCACTGTACAATATGTCGGTCACAGAACAGCAGCAACGTTAACGTTTTCAGGAATCGATTAAAACAAAACAAAAGTCCACCTCTTGTCCACCAGATGGCACAGTGGCTTAAAATCCGTAAAAAAAACGAACATACAGGAAGCTGAAATGTGATGCAAACTACAATATGTTACATTACGTTAGAGAGACTAGACTAAAATAAATTCTTGTTATAAAGAAATAATATTATTATTCTGTAATACTCAATACTAAATACTTTAAAGTTGGTTTGATATTTCTATGGAAATTATATGGAAATAGCAAGATGCCAAAGCATGGCAAAATTGATGAAATGTGAAAACTAAACATAAATGTACAAAAGGAAAAGAAAAAAATAAATAAAATCACCATCCATTTGGTACAGCTGAATTTTTGTGAGCACTTCAAAAGTGAAATGCCATTTCTAGGTCAAACTTCAATGAAGAAGTGAAGCAAGCTGACGACAATAATAATAATAATAATAATAATAGTGAGCCACAACATATCAAACCTCAACTTTCAAAATTCAGTAACATAAAAGTAAGACATCTGACAAAAGTATGTGATGGAAGAAAAGAATGGGTGGGAGGTGATGAAGGAAGAGGAAGAGGATGTTGCTGGGACTCACCCTCTGGTCCCCTCCTTCCCTGCGTGGATCCAGTTTCTTAGCGAAGTGCCTCAGGTTGTCGTAGTTGTGAAAGTTAAAGAGGGAAAGCAAGTTCTGCAGGGAAAAGCACAAACACAACAAACAAACTTTTCCTGGTGCTGTGTGACAATAAAAAGGAAGTTATAGGATATAAATGAAGTTGAGACTGAAGTTACCGTGCAGAACTGGATGCCTCGCACGCTGTTTCCCAGCTTGTCGAGAGGGGGGGACCAACACATGATGCCCATGACGTTTGGGACCACCAGCAGAATACCACCTGAGACGCCAGATTTAGCCGGCAGACCGACCTGAACAAGAGCAAACAAGCAAGGATTTCAGAATTCCAGATGAATGTGGTTCAAGTCGAACCGGTGACAGAGTCTAAAGGAGACACTCACGTGGAAGGCAAACTGTCCGGAAAAGTCGTACATGCCGCAAGAATGCATGAGGCTCAGAGTGTTTCGCACCGCTTCAGGGCTAAGCACGCGCTCTCCTGTGATCGGACAGAAGCCGCCATTAGCCAGCGTCGCGGCCATGACACTGGCACTTTCACAGGTCACCTCAATGGAGCACAACTGAGTGAACAGAAAAGTTAATTCTAGATGACTTTAAGAGATGAAGTGAATAAACAGATTTCCAGATATTTCTACATCATTTCTTGATGTTTTTCCCAACTTGGGTACAGTCAGAAAAGAGGGAAAACGTCACTTCATCCAGCCGACATAAAGCAGCTGGTGTCTGAGAGTCTATGTGCAGTTGTTCTATGCAGTGTGGATGCTGCCTCAACCGGCCTGCAAGAGCACAAGCTACAGTACAATCTAATACATTTGTAGTTTGTTGGTGGCACACTTGAAGCTGTGACTTGTCATAATTAAGAGACGGCAAGAGGAGTGAACAGTTAAAGACCACGGTGAAAATAAGGCCATGACTTTATTGTGTTTTATCCTTGACAATTTTACAATATGAGGTAAACAAGACACACATGCACACATAAAATAATGTAGCAGGTGTAAACGTAAACAGATATAATAGATCACTATGCTCGCTTCAATCCAAACAACCATTTTCAGTATAAATGACATAAACAGCATTAACAGATTGTTTCACATTCATTTAACGTTTTTATCACAGTGTCGTCTTCTGTCTTTGGACATCACCATAAATGCCACAGATAGTGTGCGTCTCATTTGAACCAAAAGTAGAGTGTAAATGTTTACTTTAGAATCATCTATTAGTTTTAGTTGGAACGATGTGCGAGCACTCCACATCGTCGTCTGTCTTTGGACGTCACCAAAAATATGCGTATCTTTAATCCGCTTAATCTAAATCCACTGTTTGACAGACATGCACACTGGCCAAATCGAGCTACTGTATATGACCATAGCTCCACGATGGTACAGTGGATCTTTTTTTCCATTATATATTTGGTGCCCTTTGCTTTCCCCACAGAAACCATGGCCACACACTGATGACGCACTGTCAACTCTATCCATCAGATTTTCTTTTTTTTTAATGAATTCCTTCCGATTTCTGACATTTTTCTGCTCTACTTACCTGGAAGTAGAAGTCCAGGATGGATGTCATGTCTGTTCCCTCCGGAAAACACTAGAAGGAAAAAAAAAAACATCAACACGTGGAAACACCAATGCTGCTTTTCATTATCAGTCATTCCCTCTCTGAAAACATGAATACTGGTCAAGATCCACAATTTTCACCTTCTTCTCCTTCAGGTAGTATCCGATGGCAAAGTTTCTGTCTCCTGACTCGCGCTCTGACTGGAAACTGGGAAACAGTGTGGAGAGGAAAGGTGTGTTTGATTTGTGTCCCAGCACACCATGGCTGAGCTCAGGTGGTAGCAAAGTGTTAGTAAAGTGCTACTGGTACTCACGTGGCATTGCTGAAACCCACATATTCGTTTCCTGCCAGTTTGTTCATGAAGTTCATGACCTGCAGATCATAGCAGCAGTTTTACTGACTGATGCATTACTAAAGGGCATATGCTATTTAACCATGGAGTCAAAAGTAATTGATCCAATTTCATACTCACATAGTCAAATTTTTCAGCATTGCTCGCTCCTTGCTGAAACATAAAGACACAAACAATAAAATCACGGTATCAAATGACAAATCGTGAGACCATCTACAATGCAGAACTCACATGAACACAATTCCTACTGGTTTCCCATCTCATTATAATCACACTATGATCCAAATCTATATCATTAAATTACTCTAAGATGGAAAACAGGTGAGTTATCTATGACTTACAATTAATCAGTCAGGTTAATAAAGAACTATTGATCATGTTAAGTTTCCAATCAAAAATTCCATTCCAATCATAACATCAAATGAATTAGAATTGAAGACAGGAGGAAGACTAGCCGGTGATGGAGGAGGTGTAATAAAACCATTCGAGAATAGAAAAATTGGCCATGAAAGAAAAAGGAAAGAAAAAAAATTGAGGTGAGGATTGAGTGTAAATCACTTTAATCAATTATTGGTTTAGTCGACTTCATTGTGCATTCATACTGCAAGACACGAGATGGAGTAACAATATGCTTGACTGTAAAGCTCTGTGTAACGCCCAATTCTGACTGGTCAAAAACTACATTTTAGTGGTCAGGTAATATATTATGGATATATATCAGAACTCTGAATATCATAATGGAGCTGTGCCTTTACACATACTCACTGCCAAAAATACCAGCGGCATCTTGTGCAGATGCGGAGCACGGAGACCTTTTCACTATGTCAAACGTGTTTTCACCTATGTAGCTGTCTGCACGTGCACAGTCTGCCAGTCCACTCATTGTGAAACACCAGATTCTCATTTCGAGTTTCACGGAGTCTTCACAGAGCATTTTAGTGTGTGTGAATGACACCATGTGCCATCATCTATACGTGAGATTATACATGTTTTTATGTGCGATCTCTAAGTGCATATTTTTAGTAGTATGTGCATGCTTTCAGTGTTGTGTGTGAGAATGACACTACTTTTCTGACGTTATAATCTCAGATATGCTCAAACATTACCTACCCGACCTTTAAAATGCATTAGATGAGGATTCTTTTGGAAATAAAAATGGCGCCAAGTGACTTCTGCAGGTTCAATCCAAGCACCAGTTACAGTAGTAGACCCCAAAGGGTTTTAGTATAGAGAGGGACTAAAATCTCTCAAAATTGATGCTGATTACGCCTTCATTATAAAATGATAAAAATAAAGGACAAACCAGTTCAGAATATTCATAATGTGTTAACTGATGTGTTTGCAGTGTGAATGTACACTTTTACCAAAGATCTGGTTTTCTGGAGAACTCGGATGGAAAATAATCAAAGAAAAAAGAAACAGAGAGCAAAAGTGTCCTTCTCTAGAGAATGGAATATGATTAAAAACCAGAGTTTGCATTGAGCTGTGCTACTGCTTTATACTTTTGTAATCCAGACATATGAACTGTTTGGATTATGGATGTGTAAAATATAAATGCAACAAGGACACTGAAACAGTCATATACGGCCATGTGAAGACTAAAGCTTGTCACAAATCCAGACCAAAATAATTAAAAAGGAAAAATTACCAACGTCATTGACCTGTTGCAGTGGTCATAAATTCCCAAAGATCCTAATGCTGTAAAATATGCAACAACACATAAAACCACACAGGGAGCCTTGAAAACATTGCAAAGGTTTGTAGATGCAGATTTAGGGAAGCATGCATTGATTCCCCAGTGTGACCTGGTTTATTGTATATATCAATGCATCGCTATGAAATGATTGAAAGACAGCAAATAACCTTCATCTGCAGCAATCTCATCAATGATTGGTTGGGGTTTGGGAAGTAAAAAATATCCAATCAGAATGCTAGGAAGGTACAGTAGTTTTCTTTGGCTTGTCTGACCAACCTTTTTCCGCACAAATTTATCAAAACATTTTTTAAGAAATTAACACAGTGTGTTGTTGAAAATTGTGGTGATTATTTTCCATTAATCTTTTTACATTCAGTGTTTTTTTCCCCCATTCATTTTCCTTGGGACCTTTGAAACCCCAGAAGGAATCAGTTTGGCTTCAGGAACTTTAAAGTTGTAAGTCAAAAAGGAGTAAATCAGCAGGTGGTGCTCTTGGGTGACAGATATTAAATCCAGTTCCCTGCTGGTTTCAAGGTCAGACGAGATGTAATTAAATAAAACCAGACAGAGATCCTTTAATTCAGATATCAGAAGTTTGCTAATGAGCTGAACAGACTGGATGATCATTACACATTTTTACACACTGTATGAAATTTCAGCACGTACATGATGTCTGCACAAAGTTGCTTTCAGACTCAACAAATCCCCTTTCAGTATGATTATGTACAATCTCCACATATACAGTAATCTGTCTGAAACATGTTCTGCACAGGATGAGAACCGTATTTCACGCTAATTCTCTGACAATGTCACTATAATATAAAAGGATGACCTTAATGCTTCTATCATCTATTCACACAAAATGAATAAATATCAGAAATTTAAAGACTGTTCTTTACTCTTCGATCTTAACATTTGCAATAGAATTATTGTTGATCAGGTGTATAAGGGCAGCTCACCTTAATGAGTGAGGTGCAGACAATCGCCCCAGCGTTGACCATGGGATTGTGCGGTTTATCTGGGAGAAGGCAACAAATGTAAGCGTACAAAGACATAGCACTTAATTTGAAAACTGTTTGCTGCTATTTAAATTAAAAAAAGGATAAAGAGGTGTCTGAGTTAAAGGTCCTCCCAATATGATATTACAATAATAACCAGTTGAAGATAAAATATGTGATATGTGAAAATTCAAAATGAGTCCAGAATTTAGATATGAAAGATTTTAAAAGGCTGAAGTGTGTTGTACAATGCACTCAACAAAATCTGTTTGTTATTTAGCCTTACAACTAGCTAAATGTGTAACTTCTAGTTTAACTAACTTTCAAATATATATATTTATATAGTTGTATAATATTTCATTAAAAAAATAATTAAAGTATTGATTCTTAACCCACCACCATCCACCCAACCAACAGCTTGTCTGCATTGAATGATTCTAACATGAATTAAGTAAGTAAAGCTGAATATCTTTCAATCTAACACAAAAATAATAACTTAGAAAATAGGTCATTCAGCTGTCTGCTGTGCCCATTTTAAATATTGCTGAATATAGCGGGAAATTGTCATTATGAAATGGCTAACTACAGAGCAATCTGCTGAAACACACCTTAACTAAACCTACATCAGAATCCTATAAACTACTCCTACAAAAAAAACTCAATTTCTAGAGCAGTTGTGATTAAAATAATCCTACAATCCAATATATTTCTGAACTATAGCATTTTTAATATCCTCTAAATCATTCTTTATTTTGGATGTGCTGGGTATCATTTTATACAGATTATCTCACAACGCATCCTGATATTTTTTGAAACATTGGACCTTTCACTAGAATTTCCATTAAAACTTCATAAGGA
Organism: Brotula barbata; assembly: GCA_900303265.1. NCBI lineage: Eukaryota > Metazoa > Chordata > Actinopteri > Ophidiiformes > Ophidiidae > Brotula > Brotula barbata. The sequence goes on from OMNV01019907.1 coordinate 74,614, forward strand.
CTTTAGATACATGCAATAGGCCTTTTACAACAGAATCACATTGAGAATTGAGTAAACTGTAGAAAAGTCATGATAAATATTGTAATTTCTGCATTAAAAATTTGTATTCAACGTTCATCTTTTATTTCCCTTAAAAATCTTCTTTATTGTAATTTTTCACAGATTTCCATAGAAGTCAACATACTACAATTGGCATCTTTGGAAACATATGGCATATTTCTGTAATTTGAAAACTCCAGTGTTTAGGTGAAGATGGCCACATTGGCGATTATGCCGGTTTTAGAGATTTAAGTTCCTGCAGGCTGATAGCTGATCATTACACATTTGGCCCTTTATACTCCATTAAATTCCATGTATTCACGCTGCCATGGCCAGGTTTCCATCAGCCATATGGCAGCTTCTTGTTGTTTTTCTGGGCTGTCATGTTGGTATAGCACATACTACAGTCTCTAAGGTCACTTGATTTTATTCTGCATTGCTGCTGCAACTCTCACTAATTATTCATCATAGTTCCATGGCAACCAGGCTGTGGAGACGTTAGATCCTTTTACACAATCCAACCGGGCCATATCTAGCTAAAACAGTCACAATACTAAATATGGAGATATGAAAAAGAGGATATGGTTTAATAAGGAACACGTGTGTGCAATCTATTTGTAGCATCTCTGCAATGTCATATCATGACGTAATCACATGACATCTAACATGTCATCCTACAGCTGACAGACGTTACCACAGGCATGTCTCAGAGGACTAGGCTGTCTACTATGAATTCATGCTGCGTTTGGGTGCTCATGAGAGGGCGGTATATTCAAATTTACTGCATTTGATTGCTTCTCAGAAGATATTAACACAACACAAAGACAATATGGGCCTGAAAATGGACACGCAAAAGATTATAGTGATTTTGTACTTTTACAATAGAGTTAATAGAAATACAATAGAGTTGTTTCATCATTTGTGAGAACAAGAGAGCAACTATATCAGGTTGTTTTTTTCCTAGTTTACTTGACGTTTCATGTTATGGATGGCATTTTCTCCTAGCCCAAGAGGTCAAGTATTATACTCACGACTTATAAACTCTTGTAGCACAAAGAATCTCAAGTTTACAACTTCTAAATGTGACTTTGACAGCTGTGTGATAGCTATTTCCAAGCTGAAAAAAAAGGTATTTCTCCAATTTTAAACACCACAGAAATACAGCATGATTCATTCCCTACCGTCCTCATTCAGGAAGAGCTTATTGAAACGCAGACCACTGGGCTCTTTGCCGATGAAGCGGTGCACATACTCTGTGCCGTGGTCATGAACGGCGATGGCGTATTTCAGTGGCTTGACGCAAGACTGCAGGCAGAAAGGAACCTTGGTGTCACCAACAGTGTGTCTAAGACAGAAAAACAGAAGAGTCAATATACTGTCATTTTCTGTGTCTTAATTTGTTGCAGTTGTCAAGAGTTGCCTTTTTGACTTTCACAGTAAATGTTTGTATTTCAAATTCCTCTAAAAACATTAAAATTGATAACTTAAATTATAAACAATGGCGCACAATTAAAATTTTCACTTCCTATTTGACGCTACAAGACTAAAACCTCGGAGGCATATACTTTGTACCTCTGGCCATCAACGGTGCACAGGGCAACAGCCCAGAGGTCCGGGCTGAACCGGGCCAGCTGCGGGATATAATCTGCTACCTACAGAAAAAAAACAACACACTATAGTGATAACACAGCCTTGTGGGGCGCTTGTGGGGAAAAGACAGCAAAAAATCCACACTGATCCACATTTTAATATTTTTCTGATACCCACCTGACCTCCAGGCAGATTTTTGGCATTTGCGTACAGGTCGTCGATATGGGCAGCGAATGGCTGAAAGTCTGGGATGACAAACTTCTTCCTGAAGGCCTGGGTTAGCAAAACGATGTTGCTCTGGACACATCTGGGACAGGAGGCAAGAAAGTTTGGAGAAAAGGGAGTTTTGCCCTCCAATCAGCATAACCAGTCCAGGGAGTTCTATTATTTCCTGGGTTTATAGAAATATGTTAGAACATATGACGTTTCCTGCATCAGGACCACAGACTAAAGTATCACAACAAAATAAACAGAAGTTAAACTATTACAGAAGCTAAACTATTCTAGATCAGCAGCTGCCACTGGACTAATATATCATCTGGCTGGTTGTGCTATCTTATCCTACATGTCCACTGCTGCCTGCCATCCCCTCTCTGCCCTGTCCTGTCCTGTCTGTCTCTCTTCTGTACGTATCACGATAAATGGCAGAAATTCCAAATTCAAAAAAAAGTCTGGAGGGGTGTCTGCAATAGTACAAATCTATCACAGTTTCCTGAGTACTTCCTGCTTTCACAGACTTATTTTACTGGTTAATTTTGTCTCGTTTGGGGATATTAACACTAATGTCTAGGACTACTGGAAACAAAACGACACTGCACTGCAGCTGCAGCGTCGATCTTTCGTAATATACGTGTACAAATTCAAAATTTTTAAAAAAAGTCTAGAGGGGTGTCTGCGATAGTATCAAATCTATCAGATTCCTGAGTACTTCCTGCTTTCACAGACTTATTTTACTGGTTTATTTTGTCTCGTTTGGGGATATTATCACTAATGTCTAGGACTACTGGAAACAAAACGACACTGCACTGCAGCTGCAGTGTCGATCTTTCGTGATATATGTGTACAAATGGAGAGGCTTTTTTCTGCTATTAGATAAGAGGGATTTAAGTCTCTGGCTGGTTTTTGCTGAGCACGAAAAGGGTAAAAATAGAAAAATAGGCAGTGAGGTAGGAGTTGTCCTCCACATTGGCTCTACTATCTGTCTGCATCAAACCCCCTCTAATCCCCATAGCACAGGATCTCTGAGGAAAAACACACAACACACCTCCCCCCACCGATGCTGAGCTCTATAAATAAGCTGGAGGGAGCGGATGTGATAGATTGGAGCCACAATGTTTGCTGAGGATTCTGAACCCCCGTGAGTCCTCACATGCGCTCAAGCTGTTGCAATTGGTCTAATATATGATGCGCTGTCTGTCATTTTAGGTTGGGTTTAATGTTAAAAACATACAATGATACACTTATTTGGCATTAAACGGCCTGCATGATTACACTGATGGACAAATCCTGATTAAGTTGAAGCTGATGTGCAGAGTGAGGAGTGATGAATAATTAAGACCGATAATACGTTCTGCATCAATACTTCTTGTGATAGATGGAAATTAAAGATTTATACTAGTGATGTAGTTAGAGCAACAAGCTGGGTGTTACTGAAGTAGGGTGACTGCTAATTTGTGCCAAATATTTTTTTTATGTCCCCAAGACTCTGGATAGATAGTTTCATAATATTCATTTTTTAATTACTTAATACATTTCTTAAAAACAGCATGTAATATAGGAGCGCATACTTCTTAAAAAGGTGTCGGTCCAATGCTCCGTCTGAGGTCGTCTTCATGGTCACCTTCAGCATCTCCATACATTCCTTCAGCCTGGGGTCTCCTGTGCGAAGCCCAGTTGCTTTAAGAGCCTACAGAGAAAAAAAAAAGGGAGCAGTCTGTGTTAGACATAAACCTACAAGCTGGGCGTTGAGGTCCATTAAGAACTTAACCTAAGTGCAATTACCATGCGCAGAATTCAGCGAGAACGAGAACAACAGCGGCTGAATGCTGATCAATTGAAAATTATTTGTTAATGTACGTAATATCATCCGTCACTTTCCTTGTTTCACTCATTCCATGTTTAGGTGAAAACTTAAATGTGCTTAAAACTCACTGTGGTGAATTTATGTGCTGGGATTTTCTCCTGACCCTCTGCAATAGTGTAGAACAGCAGATCCTCCAGGCTAGGCAGGATGCCCGCCTTCCTTCTCCTATAGAGAAGGAAAAATAAAAACAATAATAAGAACAGAGCTGCGAGAAAAATAACTCCACACTGATGTGGGGAAAAAAGGGAGGAGAAAGGCTGTTTTACTGCACGGAGAGGCTGTGAGTAAATCTGTAACACAGTGGCCTTATTTCACTGTATTAACCACAGGAAAGACTTGTGTATTTTAACATAATGAAATACTCAATGCTGTTACAAATTTGAAGTTTTTACATTTATAATAATAAATGTACAAGGAGGATCAGCAGGGGGACAGGAAGCAAAGGAGCTGATGAGAAATGTGAAATACCTAAGTACTAAGTATTATTGTGTATTTCATGTCCACTGGTTAATATTGTTTTATAAGGCCACTGTTAAGTGAACTGTTAGTTATCTTCATGCTGCAATAGCAGCCAAAAAAAATCAAATGAATTGATTCCTCTAGTAACCACATTTCTCTCACACTGTGACACCTATTTAAATTTTATTAACATACTTTTTAATTTATGGGTTATATTGTACAACTTTATTAAATTTAGTGAACCTACAATGTGCCATAGTGCAATGTTGGTACATACATTTTTTATACAATATGTTTCTGTGTGCCCGCTGACCTTAATTAATGTCTTTTTCTACTGATGCCTCATTTCTAGTGTGCTATCACGCTTTGCTGTTGTGACACTACAAATTTCCCTGTTTGTGGGACAATAAAGGATTATCTTATCTCTTAGCTTATATTTACATTCCCAAAATAATTAAAATGCCAGGTTAAATGGTTTTACATAATCATTCTTTGTACTAATGCTGTATCAGTACAAAGTGTCCCAGTTTCCTGTTTAGGTTATTAAATAACCTGCTAAGAGTTGACTTTCATTATGTAAAAATAAATGATTACATAAATGTTACAACCAGGCTGGTTTTCAAACCTGCTTTTCCCCCAACTCAGTGGCCTCTAAACAGCAAAGTTAGTACATTGTCGATAGAGAGGCGGGGCAGCTTGGGCCAGCTACAAGTAAACTCTCTGTTATGATTCATATCAACAAATTGGATTTGTGCAAAGCTCTATGTGTCTGGCTCACGCTGTCCTGCAGTGCATCATGGGATAGTGGCTTGGGCGCTAAGAGAGGAGGTCAGGAGCATTTGAAGGTAAAGCTTTGGTGGGCAGGTTGTTCCTGCTGGTGAGGAAGGAATACACATTAAAATGTGTATGTGTGTTTGTGTCTGTGTGTGTGTGTGTGACAGAAGGATGAAAGAGATGAGATGGATGTACAGGAGTGAGGAGGAGGGAAGGGGAGGGGATTCAAGCGCAGCCGCTGGCAGGAAGTGAGGTCATTTTATGTTAAAGGGATTGAAAAGCAGTTGTCATCTTTGCGCAGAAATCCACTACTTCTACCAGGAACACGCTAAAACTAGAAATAAAAAATAGAGACATACTTACAAATGTAAAGCAAGCAGATCAACAACAGGGAGAGAGTGAACAGAGGGAAGAATACTGAATTAGTAAACTTGACAATGATATTCACACTCATTTTAACAGTATGCTAAGGCGTAAACTAACAAGCGAACACATGCTGATACAGTCATACAGTGACAATATGGCTGACACATAAATTAATAGTACCAAATGGGGTGAAGCGTGAGGTCATAGTTTATTCTAATCAATTAATGGTAACAGTCCTAAAAAATCATCAACAATATGCATGGTGGAGTAAATCAAGGCTGCTGTGAAGACAATAAGTGAAAGAAAAACAGATTATTATTCCATTACCATTGTATTCCTACTCAGCAGTCATAAGCCTCCATGATCCCACAGTGGTTTATGACTCCTTTCATTGACAAAGGTGTCGTGGGCCCTTTTAAATGATCTGATCTATGGCGCATGGTATGGTAATGACAGTGCCTGGCACTTTGGGGCGGGTCCGAGTCCAATTTGTTATTTAGAAGGTGCGTAATAGCCGTGTACAGTTGGGCGTAGGACGCAAAATTTTAGTATTTACGTTCCTAATTAATCATAGCCGTTGTTTGGGCCAAACATGAATTCAACCAATCAGAGTGCCACCTGCCATTCCCTTTAAAATCCAAATGCGCTTCACCGTGGTTCATTGCATTTAGATGGCGGAGAGTAGACATGGCAGAAAGATTCTCTGCCAAGGAAACAGATTTTGCTTGTGCATTAGGTGCAATTGATCATCTGCAGGGGAGGCTCTTAACTGCCGAAGATACAGAAGATTTTATTGGACTTTTTATTAGTTGTAACCCACAGGGGACAGTCCACAAATGTATATTTCACATCCATAAATATGCATTTCTATTGTGTGTAGTGTTAAGTCATATCCACAAAAATACTGTAAACACATTATTTCACACTGTATCATTATTAAATCAAAACTCCCCGGGGTGAGGCAGGCACGTGAGCAAGCGCATTTGAATACTGCTCATTAAATTGCAGGAAAAAAAACAACGCAAAAATAGACTTGCGCTTAGTGGTATGTGTCCTGCTGCAACACGATATCATCGCGCCAACAATTTCTCTGACCACTCCTCATTTTAAGACTAACACTCTATGGGTGCACAAATGCGCGCAAGTGCATTTGCTACTTACGCAACGTGGGCCCTGGGCGTGAAAATGACAACTGCATCAGTTGTGCGACAGCAATGACATTTGTGATGACATTGTTCGCTGCACGGAGGTGTAAGTGTGGGGGTATGACACTGTGCTGACACTGTGTGTGAGATGTGTGTTGTAGAGTTGTAGTGCGTAGCTGCAATTATTTGATCCAAATGATCCAGCTGGTTTTTACTGCCCCACAGATGTCATGACAAATTGGTCAGGGTGGAAACGAACTTTAAATCCTGCATGCTGAAAGGCGGCGCTGCACAAATCAATCTGTGCCAGTGAATCATCTCCTCCTGGAGGCCATCACAACGCTGGGCAGCATGCCAGCGTGCAGGCTTTGGTGCAAAAACCCTGGAAATATCATGTAGGCGTGCAAAGCTGCCCTGCATTACTGACATTTTAAACCCTATATTAGCAGCAGCGTGGCCTTGGGGCCCTCAATAACTAAGGACTGATGGTGAGCAGAACCTTGTCTGGACCCATGGGCATTCAAACAACCTACTTATGATATCATAATTAACAGTTTGTTCTCATTACTCAACCCCGATCTCTACCATCACGTTGTGTCAAAACATCATAAAATCACGTACAGATTAGCAATCCAACCACCACCATATCATCATTACAGTTTCTAATTACTTAAGGGTGTTGCATGTTGTATAGCAATGTACTCTTGCTGCTGTTGGATCACAGAGGTCAACTATGGTCACACTGATTGCTTAAGACTCCATCTGAGGATTTATAGTAAACAATAACATATCAGAGTATCAGTTATTTAATTGTTACTCCCAGTCATTTCTCTTGTACTGGACACAATGAACCACGTTCTGCAGGGAAAATAAAACACTGCTAACAAACTGTCAGTTGAGACAAGCCAGTTTGAACACAGCCCCGAAATAAAGCAAATGGTCCGTGAAGGGAAACAAATGGGTCAACTTCAGCTCGTTGGGGCAATGAGGCATTCTGTTAGCATGGAAGGATAGACTGGCTGTTTTGGTAGCAGTCATGTCAGTGCAACATATTTACGTATTTGGAAGACACTGTACACTTAAACACAGGGAACGGTTTTTGCACCCACAGGAAACGACAGAACAGAAAAAACTGAATTGTTGTTCAAATAACTTTCAATGGTTTCCAAGCGGAATGGATGAGACCTTAATATGTTGTTATTATAACCTGTGCTGATGATGTTTGCTTCTTAACCTGCATAATCTATCATTCAAGATGACTCTGACCCACATTTCACTATCAGAGCTATCCAATAGACAATTTCCTCAATCACACACTCCAACACAGCTCTATGTGTTCAACAGCCTAGCAAATACTCACTGATAAGATAACACTCATTCAACAAACCGCTTCATGTTCACAACAAACGCCGGACCTTCATTCTGTTTACTTCTGCTACGACTTACAGTCCAGAATTAATAATGGGTATTTGAGAATATCGCAGGGGACTTTAGGGGAGCGAAAAAAAATTTCAGATGTTTCATTAGGGGTAATAGAGTTTTAACAAGTAATCAGTTCACTCATTTGTACATTTTCTGCCATTCAATTAGTTAAATAAGAAGCCAATTGAAAAACCTACCAGCACCAGTATGAGGTTTTACCACTCTTTCAGTTTCACATCACGGAAAATCGAAATCATCTGGGCTTTGCTAGAGAAAACTGGAGGATTTTAGGAACTTGTGATGGTCATTTGGCAGTTACAATTGATTTATTTTACATTTTTTTCAGTAAATCATGGACCGCTATAAAACAGATTAAAAGATTAAGAAAAGACTTATAAGTTCCACTTATAACAAATCAGTACCATACAGATTAGTGACAATAATTATTAGTTGCAGATGCAATCATGACTGACCTTCACCAGTCATTGAGGACTTTTATGTCACTTCAGAATAAAACCAGGTGTCAGTAATTCAAAGCCATGCTGGTTCAACAAACAAGTGCACTATTTGTTGAAGCTTTAGTTTTCAGAGGAATAACAGACTGTTAAAGGTCAGTGATTCACCTGTTGCCTGCACATCGCAGTAGTACCTGGTGGTCACAAAATCACGGCACCTCCTTCTATTTTCGGACACAACTCCACGAGTTAACATCAATATCCCAACGTGGAGGAGGTGAGAAGGGGAGATCAAAGAGCCATACTTGTAATGCTGTGCATCTAACACTACGAATACAGCATGCTATAGATAATACAGGCTACACGCTGCAATGAAACATTTGAACTCGTATGTTAACAACGCTGATGAACTTTTCGAGGCCCTGACTGTAGTCATTGTCGTTCGGGTTTTTTATGACCCAAAGTTACCAGTCGCTTCTATCGCTCTTTTCCAACGACAACAGCTTACCTGCTAAACTGACACGCCAACACAGTAATCGTGTCTAGCAGCACCTAGCTCACTAGCTAGGTGCGTTATTCGCATCTAAACGCATTCGAGCTCGCGGACTAGCAGCAACGTTCCATACTGTGTCTTTCTACGTCGAGCTCCATTCAAGAAATCTATCATTAGCAAACAATCTTATTTATCGATGTAACATTTCAGATACAACATAAATTCTGACATATTGGGGATTGCTGGTGAAAAGCATTGAAGTCGGCATCCGTCAACTATGTAAATAAAATAGTAAAACTTCACCTTTTAGAAATGGTTCACATCTGGTTCCCGCAGACTATCAGAGTGAACATGCTTAGGGGGAACAACTATAAAAATTGTATTTAAAAAAAAATAGCAGTCTCTAACTAGAATTGTCCGTATGCCGAATTTAGCTATAGATATCAAACATTAGTAAAAGGTCGTGAGTTGAGTTCTGCTTGATACGTGCTGTGAAATATCAGCAAGATTCAACTGTGATTATTTTTGCAACGCAGTTCGGTGGGATTTTTTTCCTGTGCGAACCAAGGCTAAATTGACGACGAACACCTGGCAGCAGCCAGCCGGTACTCACTTTTCTGCGGTAGAATCTTTGGTGGATTCATTGTAGCCCTCTGGTTTGGAGCAGAGGGTTCGCACGTCGTGCTTTTTGCCGTATTGCAGCGGGGCTCTCCATCCGGGTGCTGCCCTCCTGCCCGCAGACTTCCCGTCCGAACACACGGAACTGAAGCAGGAGGCAGGTGACGCTTTATTGCCGCTTATACCTGTCAAAGGACGCTTCAGCTGGGACTGGAACAACTCTCTGAGTACTCCCGAAGACCGAAAATGTAACATTTTAATCCGATGGAGGGTCAAAGTTGAGTGTGAAAAATTTGTGCTGTGTTTGATGCGACTGTGGGCTTGCTCAGGCGAGTAACGGTTTCGCCGGTGATGATTCGGGATACAACCTACCTTTTCGGCCAGTCGGGATTTTGATTGGATACTCCTAACGCATATAGGTATCTAATTGGTCAAGAACGACTGTCATTCATCTAACTGCCTCCCTCACTGGGTTTGTGATGACCTTTTTATTGATGCATACACGCTCTTATGGTGTTCCAACACACCTTGATAAGAGATTATTCATATCTCAATGAACGACTGCAACTGTAGAAAGAAAGAAAGAAAGAAAGAAAGAAAGAAAGAAAGAAAGAGGTAAAAAAAAAGGCATGGGTCACTGAAATGAATTTCAGCATTTTTTTTAAAACCTGTTTAAATTAGGAGATAATGAAATTTACTCAATTAATAACTGTTACCAACGAAAAAGGTCAATTAAGTATATTAAAATTTGTAAAATAATCGTATTTGCCGAAAAGTGTACTAGATTATCAATTCATTTACCAGTGTTACATGAATCAAAATAATTTCTCTCTGCTTTATCGTTACATAACGTATTACTGCGTATTTTCATGTGCTCACAGACACCTAAACACTAACTACAACAATAATATAAAAATAACAATCAATATTATGGCGATGCTAAAAACATACTAGAAACATAACATTGTAAATCAAGACAAATTTAGAGTCGTCTTGTCCTGTCCTGACATCTAGTGAATAATTTTGGTACTACATACATTCAGAGCGTTTCTTCAGTAGATGGCAGTCTGTGGCTTTATTCAGAACAGGAATAATAATCAGACAGAAATAGAGGGTTGACCGATAAGTTTGAGCCTAGCAGTGAATCTTTCCACCTCCAAAGACCTCCGCCAGTTTTATCACATTCTCATAGATAGCCCAAAAACTCTCAACAGCTGAGACAGCATCATCATCTGAGGTCACAATCTTCAATAGCAGTTTATGTACAGTGCACCGTATGGTTTTCTATACATCAGATTATATTTCAAAAGTGCAGTAATGATTCATTTTTCCACACACTCCTGAAATACTACTATGTATATACAACTACATACAATATTAACCAGCTCTCTAGACTGTCAAATGAATCAGGACCACATTTCCTTTACATTGATAAGTAAAACAATTTTAGAACTGCATAAACTTTGTCCAGATCTCAGTTAGAAAGGATATTTGGTGTTTATTTTAACCTCCTTGATGTACCAGGTGGGTGGAGGTTGACACAGAATAAAAGAATGCCCTCCTAGAAACATTACTCATTGGAAAGTTTACTGACATGTGATTGCCAGCCTATATGATCTTATCTGAACTGTGCTTAAATCCACCCACCTGGACCTCCAAGAGGGCTAAAACAAACAAATTATTACTACTAAGGATTACATGTACAGGAGTTTGGACAGTTTTTCCATCTAGTCATTTCTGAAATTAAAGGGCATTACCAGCGTCATGGGTTTATGATGATTTTCTTCCTTTTTCAATCTTGATATGTAAAATAAACACGGGAACATTCCAAGAGTTTTTCTGCATTCAATGAATCACGGTTTTGGGAAGCCTGCCGTCTTTTTTGGAACCTTTTTTGGACCACGAAGTTCAATATCATAGAGAGGACGTTTGGTCTGAGAGGGTAATCCATTGACTATTGACTTACTTATTCCTTTTGAGTACCTTTGTCAGTAAAACAGAAGCACACGTTAAGCCCATTTTCCTGTGTTCCGGGATTAAAACAATATCATCAAAGACAAGATTTAATTTGCATCCAAAAATTAGGTCTTGCCGTAATTTGGTGTATAGCATATATAGTACATATACATGTATATGTATATACAGTATATGTGTGTCTGTGTGTGTGTGTATAGTTTGTACTACTATAATTCATGCACAGATGAAAACTTAATGCCAATTTCAAATCTCATATTTGTCTTAATCGTGACATTTGAGTGAGATTTGATGTGATAAAGAGTGAAATAATAAAAACAAACCAAAATAGGCAATTCTTGTAGGAAAGTGCTACTTTTGCAAATCAGCTTTTAAAGTTTAGTTTTGAGTGGAGCAGAAAACAAAGGAGACAAACAAGGCGAATCCTAACGAAGCTGCAGGGAGGAGAGGCGATAATTCACCAACACCCACACCTTCTCAAAAGCAGCCAGCTTCCTGCTCCTTTCAAAATCAGGGTGATGGGTGCGCTCAGCAGATCCCTCCCACGCTGCTTAGCGGCTGGCTTCCGCCCACCACCTATGGAGCCGCCCACCTCCCACCGTTGCCATGGCAACACATCATCATCGGTGACTTGCATTGCAGGAGGAGGAGGACAGGGAGGGGAGGGGAGGGCTGCCACTGTGAACAGCAACTAGTGTGGGTGTTCATGAGCTGAGCCATTCTCCTGAGAAAATCTGTGTGCGTGTGTGTGAAAAGGAGGAAGGGAGGGCGAGTGAGGGATGGAGTGTAGAGAGTGAGGGAGAGGATGATGGGACGTATGTGAAAGGGACTTGCGTCAGAGTGAGTCATCAGCCAGTTTCACAATGTGTTCATGTGACGCTGATGCAAATGCCCTGCGCGGGGATTCATCCGAGTACAACAAAAACAAGACAAAATATGAAAATATACAGATGACAGAAGCGATGGATTCCCTTCAGATGAAGCTGAACTCTCCTTTGAGTATTTTTGCTTCTCCACACTGCGTGGCCTAGTCTGTGTTTACCTGTGTGTGCCTGGTGGAAAGCTGCCAAAAGTCTCCTGCTAGTTTCCAGCTCCACCCATCTGCCCTGTGTTCGCAAACATTCACATGGCCGGCTGCTGGGCCTTTGCTGACTTGCTCAAAGACACCCGAGCAGTCAACTAAGGAGGTTGTCAGCTGGGGGAGTTAGCTGGGGTGGTGTAGGAGGAAAGTCACCAAGTGCATGTACTTGTGCTGGAATATTTCATCTTTATCAACAAATAAAGGTTAAAAAACAATGATCAGGGGAGCGTGCAGTCCCTTACAGTGAAAATGCTAATCTTCTTTTAAAAACATCAAAATTCAACATCAATTTCCTATTGTGTTTTTGTCCGTTCAACTGATTGTTGTTTTATCACATCACCTTACAAAATGTTTGATAAATCACGTCAGACCTTTTAGTGATATATAAAGGAGTGTTACAAAGGATAAATCAGTTTGTAAACAAAACTATGGATGCACAACTCTTGTCACCACAGGTTAAACACCATGTTGTTCAAAAGAAGGCATCAAGGTACATAAAAAAGGCAACTGTCGAGCTTTGAGCATGTGCAGTGTCAAAATCAGTTTGACTTAATAGTTTCTGAATGTCACTTCACATTTTTCTTCTTTAGGTGGCTGTTAGTTAATGTTACCACATTAAATTGTTGAGCGTGATTATTACCCCCTATCACTGTCAGATGAGAGTCACTAGAGGTAAAAATCCCAAACAAAGAATATCAATTTAAAACTGAGAAGGTTTTTCACCTTACAACTAAATTCAATAACTGAACTCGAGCCCGTTGTGGCCTGAGTGATGATGCGTTCAGCTGTGATCTGGCTCCGGAAGACTGAAGCTGGGAAGGCTCTGGCCAATATGTAGCTGCAAAATTGGGCTAAGTTTTGGGAATGCAGACCGAAACTGATTGGATTATAATCTGCTCCAGTGAGCTGTACTTGGACGCAGTGTCAGCCCCAGAATTTATCCATTGTTTTCAGGCCAAGTCTGGCATTAAACAACCCGCCACACTGTGTGTAAGCCAAGTTTGACCACTCTGGCTAAGTGTCTGCTTCAGACAGCTTTCATTAAACAAACAAACATTCATGTTATGTATACATAGAAAGATGACAAATTAGTTTCAACACTCATCACAATGGCTCAAAATTTAGCATAAGTCAGTGCAGTACCAGTGACATTAATAAGCCAAGACATTCAGACAGAGTTTGCAAGAAAGACAGTTTGCAAGTTTGACAACATAGACCAGAGAACGCACCTCACAATAGAGTTAAAAAAAAATAAAGTTTAATGTTCATGTGCTGTATAACAAATAAAATATATTAGTGTTTAAAAAACAGGTGCATAACTAGGTGAAGCCTAATCTATCTCTATGACTTTACAATAAACAGTGAAGAAATCCGTGAGATGGCAGGCCAGACATGCGCAAAATTCTCTGAAACTTCATACAGCAACTGGCGTGTGAGCCAATCAGGGCAGGACAACCACTGTTTTGTGCAATCATTAGCCTCTTTGGATATTTTACAGGCCAATCTGACCTGTTCAATCCGGGCAAGTTGACTTGATCACATGACATTTTGTGATATAAGCACGTCTTTAAATGCAAATACAGGGAGTGCTCTGTGTGAAAAGTGAGACACAACACAAACATTTCCCACCCTGGTGCTGATGACAGACAACAGATATTCACGACAACATGATGAGCCATACAGTATGCAAACAGACGTACTACTTACACAAATATTGCATTGGTCTGTCGTTATACGGTGGTTGAGACTAAAATATGTGCAGCGAGCATAGGAAAGGAGAGCCAGACCAAATTGTGTGGACATTATGATCATCCTAGACCAAACAGACATATTTACACAGTGTGGTAAAAACACAGTGAACACTTATCCGCTATGTATCTACCTCTAAACAGCAAAACACATCTTTGAAATACACACTGATGGCCATCACAGGTGGATTAAACACTGTTAAGAGCTAAGGCTAATCAACATTATCATCATCATGATCATCATCGTCGTGTAAAGCGTTTTTTGATATACCAGACACTATCACAAACATATTTTTTGTCAATGACACTTAAGTTTTTTTCTTTTTGCTCTACATACATAAACACTGTATTGACACCAAAATCTACAGCAAAGTAGTTACACTTGACAAAGAAAAACCCTGGTTGAGAGATTAGGCTAGCACTATTTGTTAACACGGTACTATTTACACACCCCAGGCCGCTGCTCCACCACGAACAGCATACCTGCAATCACACTTGTACATTTCATTGTTTGTTATGATAGTCATTTACATGCTGAAAGAATTTGTGACCCTTGGGGCCTGTTGAAGACTCACAGAAACACACTTTGTGCCTTCTCATCTTCATTCCTGTTTCACTCACTGTTTGCGGATATGCCGTTTCGGTTTGACAGCAGTGTTTTGCTAAATTACAAAGGGAAATGAACCAATTAGCGCAGCCTCTGGCATGCCAGTCCAGCCATCTTGCCAAGTCAAATGACAGAGGTCCCATGCTGTTATACCCAAACAGCTCCTGTACATCCTCCATTTCATTTACCTCCATAAATATACACAAGACAAGAGTGAGGAAGGAGGGATGAGTTCCACCTCGCCTGGTTTCCATCTGAACTGAACAACAAAAAAACAAATCTACACGAGGGGCTGAATCCCAACTCCTTACAGTACTTCAGTGTTTTTCCCACAGGTGCAAAACACAAAGACATAAAACATTTTCTTTAACTATTTTTGTGACACATTTTTTTTTTTTCGTTTTTTTTGGTTGATCATCCATTTTCTGAAATGTCATGTTGTCCTTCGCTAATTTCTTTCCTGAGCTTTTTTGCAAATTTTATTTAATTAACTGAGCCAACAGTGTGAATTATAGTTCAAATACTGATTCTCAAGTTAGATTTGAGAGACTGACCCGGCCAGCTTTCCTTGCCAAAGAAAAAAATAACCTCAACCAGCCAAACTGCTTAATGGTTCTGCTGGCAATGCTGGCAAGTCACTGTCCTCTCACTGCAGTTTTTTGCCACTTGCTTTCAGCCACTTAAGGCCAAGCTGATCCAATGGCACAGTTATCATCGAATGTTGGTAGATGGGTCTAAAATCTAACTATAACGATAAAAATGGCTAATTAAGGTGACTTCCAGGTTCCTTGGAAGAATTATAAATAAGAAATATAAGGACCACAGACCACTGAGTGCTGTTGTAGCGCTGGATATTTAGAAAGGGGGGGTGCATGGTCGGCATGGAAGCCAGCAGCCCTGGTGGAGGTAGCTCCATTCAGCAATGTATCAATTGCCCTTTACCCCTGAACAGCCTGCATGACGAGAGAGGAAAACCGATCAGCTACAGCTGGAGGTCTGATCTACTCTTGCAAGGCTGATAGTATTAGAGAATTATCACTGTGAATATTACTTTTGGTCTCCAGAAAAAAAAAAAGTACAATGCTATCGGCAAATTTTGCCTGATTGTCTGAGTTAAAATTCAGCCCCATCGACACAGCCTGCGACCCAGCAGTGCAAAGAAAGCAACGAACATAACATCCAGGCAGAGGTAAAGAGTACAAACTCATTTGTAACAGATCACTCTTAAATTACATGTACATCTAACATGTACAATTAATCAACAGACAAAGACCTGCAGAGCATTGAGGGGATCGGCCCATGTGCTCTCAAGGTGCTTTGGCAAATACCTTTTAAAAACAAACAAAAAAAAATTAAAGAAAATAAATGCTATTCATGAGGCAACGTTGGTTGTTAAGGCTCTACTGTGGCTGTGCTTGCTTAGTATCTATTGACGGATAATAACTGCATACTGTCAAGTGTGAGTAGAACAGATTGGGTGGGGTATGAGGATTGGTGGGTAGTTTGGAAGTGGGAGGCACTATGTGGAGTCTTCCGGCTCTGACTTGATGATCTTCTTCTCTGTGTTGCTGGACGACCGCTGTGATGTCCCATTTTCTGCAGGTAAAGACAAACAAATAGGATGTTATCATCGACATATAGGTTTATAATTATAAACCATCATAACTCGTTAAATAAAACAATCTATCTATCTATCTATCTATCTATCTATCTATCTATCTATCTATCTATCTATCTATCTATCTATCTATCTATCTATCTATCTATCTATCTATCTATCTATCTATACCTCTTATTCATGTTAGCCATGCTGCGGTGGGGCTGGAGCCAATCCCAGCAGTCTTTGGGCAAAAGGCGGAGTACATCCTGCACAAATGGTGGATGGGGCCTTTACTTTGGAGAGAACTGTGCCGGGATGAAAAGTCAAAGGGCCTATGAGCAATGGATTCTACCATTTTAAATCATAGATGGCATGTCCAATTCCATTTCTAACCTGCTGCTGGTGTTTTGGTCTCATCTGTGTTGTTGTGGTTATGATGGCGCTTCAGCTCATTGGCTAGCTGCTTGCCCAATGGGAGCTCGCCCTCCTGCATATTTTGACTCACCACCCGTAAGTTGATTGGTCTTTCATCTGAAAAAAAAAAAATACAAAAAACAAGGTCTTTTCTACCCCAACTCATATACTCGTTGTTGAATGCAATTTGAGGTACTGATACTTATTAATTTGATTTTGAGAGATTTGCTCTATTACATTTCAGAGGGAATTCTACACCACAAGATGAAAACAGTGCAAGAGTGGTAGAGAAAGAAGAGAAGAAAGAGAGGGAACATATGGTGTGAGATGGCAGACAAAAAAGAAAGAAAGAAAGAAAGAAAGAAAGAAAATGGCAGGGTGAAGGGGGAGGGAGAAAGACAGTGGGAGAGAAAGAGAGAGAAAAAGAGAGCTAGAGAGACGCCCCCCTCTGGGCAACTGGCTGGAGGTAAACAGGCGTGGGTGTGATAATTACAGGTGCATTGTGGGAATTGTGGGAACAGCGAAATAATGAGCTGTCGGGAGTGGGTGAGGGAGGGAAAGGATGAAAATGAGATGAGGCCTGGAGGAGAAGTAAGCTCCTGAATAATGATTTATTTTTTCTCTCACTGTATCTCATCTTCCTCCTCTGTGTTTGACAAGTAGGAGCTGGAAAATGGAGATGAAACACAGACTGACAGCTAGGTGTGGAGCATCAGCACCTATAGGTGTTGTTTCCATCTTTTCTTATTCAAATTAACCTCCAAACTGAGAAAACATTAATTTTTCTCTGTGTAACTTATTCCACAAATGAGTCTCAGTATCTCAATACAAGACAGAAACCAGGGGGACACTCGGTAATGCATACACATCTGCCAAGGTCCAACGTGCTTCCATCTCTCAGTCAGTATGTTAACACGCACATTAAACCTTGAATATACACCAATTAAGGGGAAAAAATGATTTAATTTGAAGAACACGTAATGTATGAAAACAAAATTGGCGATCAAGTAGACGACTTGATCGCATTTTTGAATTAATCACAGTGTAGAGAAATACTTCCAAGTGTTGAGTGCATTTGAATGTACCCACTGACGGTTACAACACTTTATGATTCTGGAGATAAAGCACTTTTGCAGAATGATTCATGTCCACTCTACTCTGGCAGGAAATTATACCAGAATAGTGATATATATATATATATAAAGGTGTGTAATAGTATACATAAACGAATTACTTTTGCCCGGCTTTCATGAAAAATGGACCCCAAACTGTGGTATAAGATACAAAAAACTGAATCAAAATGGCACAAGGTAGAAAAATATTTGCTCTTTTCCAGGATTTGTTCCGTGGCCGCTGTTCTACCTTGGTTGTCTCTGCCGGCGTCGGCCCCGTTGGTGCTCTGGGCATCGTTGAGGTACTTTAAGGCAGCGGGGGGGATCCTCCAGTCCAGAGCTTGCAGTCGCTCCTGCACAGCGGCATCCTGTAGGATCTCCATTTGCCTTGCCAGCAGACGTTCCAGCTGCATCTGGAGGTAAAATCACAATAGATAAGATGTTTTACTGCATCAGCACAGGCAGGTCGTCAACAAGTCAATCTTTTCAAGGGCAGGAAGAGATTCTGAGCTGATCTGCGATTAGACCAAGTTTCAATTTAATCCTTAGTCAGATTACAAATGTATCAAGGTAGAATAAAGTAACAATACCATCAATAATAAAACAATGCATCTGATTGATCAACAATAGACAATCTAATCAATTCTGTTTTTTAGAATTACAATTCTTTAGTGCTACCAAAAGTGATGTTGCAGAATGTGTAGTCAGTCATCTGTTATTTGTATCCTTAATAGTTTTCAATCTATATCTAGAAGAGGATGAACTCAGTAATTATCCTTTTTTATATATATCAAAGTTGGAGGAAAACTAATTATCATTATTAATATCGCCAACAGAAAATCCATGTTACAATAGTTACGATAAATCTTGTAATATGTTGTCATAGCAATAATCTCCTGGGGGGGATGAGGGTCTGTAATCCCTGATCAAGTTTCAGTCGAATTTAGTTTATTTGTATTAATGTGGGGGGTTGTACATGAGGGAGGGTCTGTCATCCCTGACTGTGCTTGTTTAGGCTTTCAGTTGATTGTCAAATAAAATACATAATTTGTTGTTTTTTCTGTTTCTATCAACATTAATTGAAAAGTTTGAGCTGTAGTTCAAACCCAATAAGCTGAATGAATGTGTCAAATGTAATGGGAGTTTATTTATTATTGTTCACACTTATAAATAGCCTAAATGATAATTAAGATAATCAAAAAAGTGAAAAAATAACAAAAAATGACATAAACATGCAGGAACAAAGCCAGATGAGATAATTGCGGTGTCACTCTGCACATGAAATGTTCTTCTTATTAGTGGATAGTGTGTAATTTGTGCCGTTCAGAACTGAGCCTGCGGTGTGAATGCAGCCATGAAATCCGATCTCTTCTCAATCCCATTTTGAAAATCACATCAAAATGACAAGTGTAACGCACATGGAGAGACGTATGTTCACACACATATGCATGAATTCATACACACACAGAGAAAATGAAGGAGTGGATGAGTGCGCCTGAGTAATGAGTTATCATAAAGCTCTCCTCCTACACACCAGCTCTAATGAGGAAGGAGCAACATGGAAACCAATAAAGCGTAGCATTCTGGGATCAAACTGGATCCCAGTGCAAACATCTGCTGACATCAAACCACGTGTCTGTCTACAAATGGAGAAACACCTTCAAATTGCCAGATGACACACACTTCACAAATGTTTTGTAATGAAAAGATCAAAGATGATAGTGGGTCCATATATATTATTTTATTGTGGTTTTTTGTACCTGCAGGTTTCGCCCCACCGTTTCCTCTCCTTTGGACTTGGCACAAGCGAGCTGCTCCCTCAGCATCTCCTGCCTCATGTGGATGGCCTGCAGCGCCTCCTGGATGTCAAAGAAGTTCTCCTGAACGATAGACGACGAGAGAAGGAACATCAAAATGTATTGTTTTACTAAGGTTTTCAAAGTTTTAGTTACTCAGCATTAGGAATGAGGAATAATAGATGATGTGCTCAAAACAATCACAATATCCTGCTTATTATTGTTGTTGGTATTTTATATTATACTATATTATATATCATTAATCATAATAATAACAATAAGTAAATATTTAAGATCAGCAGCAACATCTAGACCAAGGAGGAGGTGAAAAGGGTGAATATTTGTCATTAGTTTTAAGAAAAATAATAAATCAAAACAAGTGTGAGAAGACAAATTGATTTTTTTCAGAAAATTATCCATCTCTACAGAACTTCATCCCTGAATTTGTGTGGATTTCCCCTTTACAGTCCAGAGTATTTATCTATTTATATATATATTTTTTTTTTGGAGCAGGTGTTTATTCATCTGGCTGAAATCTCTGCTGACTTTTTATCCACATGTGTTTCCCATCATTCAGTACCAAATCAGAGGAACCATTCAGAGCTCTCTCACTGTGTGTGTGTGTCTGTGTCTAGAGATTAACAATGAGAGATGCTTTGTGCTCATTTCAAGGATGTGAGAGCAGTTCTTCTGGACCCATTACTTCTTTCAAACAGCGTTTTGATAAGGATAAACACACGTAAAGGAGACGTTATTCCCAAACACTACGGTTTTACGTGTGCACTGCAGTCTCATTTTCTCTCTTTCCCTCTCTCTCTCTCTCTCTCTCTCATCATAAGAATTTCATGTTATTGTAGTAGATAGTTATAATTGCCTGTTGGTACGGTAATATATTGAACAATGATCAATGATTTGAAGATGTGCTGGGCTAACCTCTGTCTTAATCCTTTTGGGGGACGGCTCGTCTCTGTCCCCACAGCGAGACCTGCGGAGAAAGATGTCATGTCATGAAATAAACAGCAATTAAAGTGAATGTTTTCATTCACAAAATATTTGCTTTCTTCGTCTTTCACTTTGTCCAAACCAATAAAATTGACACAGATAAAAAAAAAGTGACATACACAGTAAGCAGATAATAAAGTATTTCTGTATAAATATTGTGAAACGGAGAGTTTTCATACTTGCTGGTGCGGTACGTGTACTTGTAGGTGACCTCTCTGGAGATCTGTCGGGCGAGTCCAAAGAGTTCATCCCGGCGGGTCAGCAGAGCCATGTCCCTCATACACAGCTGGGCCGCCGCCTCGTTTACTGTCAACTTAACAACACACAATCGCTCATTGAATTACACTTACACTTAAAGGCCTGCAACATGTGGATATACTGTCAAAGATTATTAACAAAAGTGATAGTTTAGCAGCAAATGTTATACTTCGATCCATCCTGAATATTTATTTGTGCTGACCCATCATTTGATTGATTTGTCAAGTGAGTTATTTTGTTTTCTGAAGTTGTAAATGTCAAACATTTTGTCTTAAAGTAATGGACTTTACTTTCAGTAAAGTAGATGTTTATAATTATACCTCATGAAGTGTCAGGTGTTTGCCATCTCTCCTCTTGGAGTCAAAGCGTCCATAGATGGCGCTGTATTTTCGGATCTCCTCCTCCCTGTGGGGATCGTCGTCGCTCATCTCGAAGATGTGTCCGATCATTTTGGCCAGCTTCTTGTTGTTCTTCAGCTGCTCTTTAACCTCGCTCAGGTCAGCCTTGGGGAGGCCTGGTGCCATCCTGTCCACGCACTCGAGGACGGACTGGACGGCAGCAGCGTCAAGCGCCTCGAGGCCGTCTCTGGGTGAGGACGGCGAGCCGAGGTCAGAGGGCGATAGGCTGTGCTCGCTGTCGTTGCTGTGGCCCGACCAGAAACGAGCTTCGCTGCTGCCCTGTAGGGGTGAGCTGGCCGACACTTTGTCCCTCACCACGTCCAGCTTCCCGCTGTCTGAGCAGGCGCCGGTGATAGCTTTGGACATCTTAACACTGGAAGAATTGGCACGGTCAAGCAAAGTGGGCGAGCCCTCAGGCAGTTTGTAGACAGGGATGCTACAGACGGGCAGCGAGGTAAGTGGCTGGTTAAAGATGGCCGGGTTTGTCACCCAGTCGCGCAGCGCTTTCTGCAGGCGGCGAACATGTAGTGGCTTGCTTGCCATGCCCACCAGAGCCATGATCTCTAGGAACTCTTCCTCCCCTGCTTCGCACAGCTGCTGCACATCATCACCGCCCTGCTGGATGAAGGCCTCATAGTAGTACAGAAGGTTTGCCCGCTGCAGGATCCGGTAGAGCTGCAGCTCACCCAGGGTTCTCGGCAACACCGCCGCCATACCTTGAAGAAGAGACACGTCTCTCTGATGAATACTATACTTTTTACGTTCATGCATGATGTTTTCTGTTCATTTTTCACTTTGGACGTTGCCTTCTGATTGCTGTTGAAGATTTTACATTTAAAAAGATCCAGTCTCAGGCAATGTGATCCAATTATGCTACTGAGAACAGCTCGGAGTTACACCTGGTACAAATGGAATATACAGAATGATGTGAAATTGTGAAAGATATAAATTTTCTCTCAGCAAAAACATGCCAGTAGATGTTCCCTCCTGGAATTCATTTTAGAGACAAACTGCTAACATATATGAAATGCGTTGAGTAACATTTATAATCCACCGTCTGTTCACTGAGCTCCGCAATCATACTGTAGGTGTAGCAAGACATACTGCTGCTACTTTTGCTGTCTATGTCACGAGTTGAATTCCTCTAAACTCTGTGAACAAAGTGATTGTTTGGGATCTTTGATTGTCCTGACAAGCCTTGACAGCAACCCCATCCTTCAGTCTCAACCTTTATAAGGTCAAAAAACACACATTTCAATCGTCTTATTCGCCCCCTTAAAGTGACAGCGATAAAGACCTAAAAGAGGCTTGTTTTTGACTCCTTTCCTATGTGCATGTGAGGCCCTGCGGAGGCCTGCTAACAGAGGAGTGGCAGTCAGCAGGCCCGGGTTGCTGGGAGGACCACATGCCTCTCTCCACCCCTGCAGGATGTGTAGGTGGTGGGCTTGCCTCGCCCAGAATAGGCCCAGAGAGCCAGAGGCAGCCTGGGCCACTGGAGGAAAAGACAAACTGCCTGAGTGAAGACAAGGACAAAAATCGTCTACAGTATATATGGACTGTCTGACTTCTATGCATGCAACTATGGCACAACTGAATACTGTTGTTAACAAGGTTTTAATGTTTCAGCACCAGCCGATAGGTGGGGAGAGCTGTCAACTATCACATCAGGCCACACAATTAATCAAATGAATAAAATATTAATAAAATTTAAAAATGGCAATGAAATAACGTCCAGGGGGGACTGGACCACGAGTGCCAAAAGGGAGCAGAGCTCCTCTGTTTTATGATCTACTCCATGGACCGTTCAGTAAAAAATATCAGCGATAAAATGTGTAAGAGCTATCTACTTAAAAACTGTTCATATTTTACTGTAAGATTTGCATTGTTAAATCTATTTCATTTACATATTTCTTTTTGATACATCAAAAAAGGTTGTGATTTTGAACATTCAAAAAGGTTTGCGTTTAGGAATTTAGTTCTTTGTTGTTAATCAAACATTTAAAATGGGCATAATATCAGAGTGACTTTAAGTATTTTCTGCAGTCAGAAACCTTTAAATCTTTTATAAGCATATGATGTTTGGCAAAATCGAGCTGACCACATCTTTAGGTTGTTGCTAAGTATTTCAGTAATAAGAATCACTGATGAAAGTGTTTGTGTCTATCACAAAGCAGATCAGGCATCAAGACCTTCTTCTGAGCTGGAACTCTTTCCAAATACAACAGGAGCACCGACACGTTGAGAAATATGCTGACTGACTCTGCCTTTGCAGTGATTAATTTTGGACTTTCCGAATGTCTGTCTACGTCTTCTGCCACATGTGTCAGCACGCACGACAAGTTCTGGAGACCAAGCAGAATGTGGATAAAAGCAATCATATGCAGGTGGAAAAAATAGGAATGGAAGTGATGTATGAGATGAGCAAGGAGACATGGCACCTGCAGTCGCCATCTCTATTGGCAGAATAGATTTGTACCATACGAAATAAGGGAAAAGCCTTGCCTCATGTAAAAATGTTAATTACACAGGAAGCACATCTTAATCAGTTTCTGTGAATTATATGACTTCCTGTTATCCTTGTATATAAACCTGATATATAAAATAATCATGGAAGCCGCAGAGGCTTTCAAAATGCAACAAGAAACTGCTGCATTTACTGTCAATGTATTTCCTTTGACAATACAAATACCTTCAATTATACTTACAGTAGTAGTACTTCACTATCATCTTTACAGATACACTCAGATATCATACAGTTTGCCACCTTACATCGGTTTTGTGTAACTAGTGTGTGTGTGTGTGTGTGCGTGTGTGCGTGCGCGTGTGTGCCACTGAACCAGTTCATGCCTCTCTTGTTAAGGTGGAAAGATGAACTTGTTAAACTCGCTTTAAGAGCAGGACTTCAATTAAAGCGTGTCACTTACTCACAATGTCTGATTACACCCAACACACGCACGCACACACACACACCCACCCACACACATAGGTCAGTTGGCACGCAACATGCTAGGATTTCCTCCACTCCGGCAATATTTGGAGAGCAAAATGTGATTCAGCGTAAAAATCACCAATTCCCTCATGTAGGTGTAATCACCACTAATATTTGAGGTAAAACACTAACAATACTTCAAAACCCTTTTAAATGTAGAGGGACTCCACCAGCTTTGGATCATTTACAATCACAATATAAGGTGGATATTGACTAAAAATAGCTACAAGCCGTCTAAAAATGGCACAAAATGAGACAACAGTAGGAGCACAAATAACAAAGGCAGAAACAATCTAACGCAGGGCATCTACGTTACAGATCAATGTCATCCTTACCTCACTGTCACACTACACCTCAGTCAAGCACACAGTGTTTTACATTCTCCTTAAAGCCTCGTTTGTACTACACACTACGTGCATTTCCTCTAATATTCTCACAGATATTTATAGTATGTCTACGATGCTCTGTAATGAGATGACGGCGCTTGGAGCTATTTTTAACTACGACAGTGTGCCGATGATGTCGCTGAAAATTACTGATATTCTTCCTTAAAAATTCCCATTGGGAGTTTTTAACGTGGATGAAATGATATCTAGGAAATCGGGTCTGGTTTTGTCCTAATTCGTGCACAGTAGTGTTCTGTGTGTTGTGGTTTTTGTGTGCTGTGTGAGAACATTTGAATAGCCTTTCAAAATAAAGCAAGAAGATGAGCAAAATGTGTTAAATGGTGTGTGTGTTATTTCTGCGCTCCTACCTGGTGAGTGTTTGGCCCCCTTTGGTCCGCCCTGGTCTGCTGCTCTTACTCCTTCTTTTTTTTCACTTTTGCCAGCACACAGCCCGAATGTACAAAGACTCAGCTACTAGCAGAGAAGTCTGGATCCCCCAAACCAGGAATTTGAAGTCAGGGGAAATTTAAGATTAAAAAAATATTTCCAGAGGGAAAAAGCCAAAGTGCGCTTTGTTGCCTTTGCTTGCTCGACCGAGCGACACTGCACGCTCTCTCTCCTTCTTTCTCTTTGAGTAAACTTTTTCTTCTTCAGATAAAACCCGCAGAAATTAATTAATACCGTTGACCTTCGTGCGTCTTCGGGTGCGTTTTTTCCTCTCCAGATGCGCGTGTGTTGAGTGTGTGTGAATAATGTCAACGTGTGTGCGTGAGTGTGTGTGAGTGTCTGAGTCCTCGCTCAGTGTCTCCACTCCCATGCAGCTTCACTACTGTCAAGTTATACATTACACACAACTGTACTTCCTGCCGCACGTAATAAAATAAAAGCCTCCGGCGTGGTTCGCAGAAGTTCACGTTCCGTCAATATCACTAAGCAACAGAAATTAAAACAAAATATGTGATATGTTATTTTGATTCAATATGAACGACGATTTACACTTATTTTTTGACTTTATGTATGAACTACAATCAAAAGTACACACAAAAAAAAACAATTTTGAGCCTATTAATTCAATTAGATTATACCTTACATGTATTTCCCTTAGTTTTAGCGACTGTAGTGATTATGAATCTAAAATTATCCAAATCCACGAATCACAAATTCTTATTTCAAGTAAATACGATTTAATCAGGGCGAGTTTTACTTTGTCGCCCATAATCTCTTCTTTATAAAAATTATTTTGTACACGACGCATTCGCGCTTCCTGTTTGTCACGTACAAATTACGTGTGTTTGACGTAGCAGCAGTGTAAAGTGGGATATTCCGCGGTTAGCACTCTCTCTCTCTCTCTCCCTCTCTCTCTCTTTCTCGCCCACGCTGCTCCCTGCGTGACGCAAATCCGCGCGTGGGCGGACACACGGGCGTGGGAGGCTTTCTGCACGGAATACCAAACACAGGCAGGCTCAACACCCACAGACACACACACACACACGCAGAAAGAGAGAGAGGGGAGGGCACACACGCAGACAGACACATAGAGCGAGAGAGACAGTGAGAGAGAGAGAGTACGTTGATACAGTACATCTGTGATAAGCACATACGGTCCGATAACATACTCTTATTATTGATATATTATACAATTATGACTTTTCAGGCATTTCACAAAAAAGTTTCTAAATTAATTAACAAGTGACTTTCCTCATACAAGTCATAGGTTCGGACTTTTACATTGATCTTAGGCTTTAGGGTTTTGCTCGTGTGTTAATGTAAATTTTGTTGTAAATGTCAGAAAATGTAAAAAAAAATGTAAATTTTGAGTACATTACTCTGTCCTTGGCGACATTTAGCCTGGGTCTGTTAAGTCACCTCATTAAAATGTGTCAATGTGTCAATATAGCTTGTTCGTTGTAAAGTGCGCATATAACGTTTTTATAACACACATACTCCAGCCCAGTAGGGGGCAGCTTGCACCTAGTTTGCAGTAAATCCACTCTCCAGGACCAACTGAGCACATAAACGTGAGCCTGTACTGTCGGCTGCCTGCTTGTTTCGATTTTTGTTTGTCTTTCTTTAGTTTTTAATTTCTCATATAGTCACTTGGTGCGTAGAGAGATAACGTGGGTCGGTGAAGGATCGCAGGCGCCGACGCCATCAATCAAACACTTTTACTTTCCTTCCTGTACAGTCATTATGCCATGAGAGTAAATGAATCTGGAGGAAAGCTGGAGTGTCAGTGTGATGGTGTAGTGAAACTGCACAGTAAATAAACAGTGACTGGATGTGTGTGATATTATGAGTTTCTTTTTGGCTGATTGACTGCATAAATAGTGCCAGTTTCCTGAATGTGAATTTCACACACACACAGACAAACACACACAGATAGAGAGTAGATCTCCCCATATCAGTTTAATTAGAACTGGACGTTCACTGATCTATGCAGACACATAGTACACAAAAACTCTTTTCTTTGCCCTTCTGCTCAAAAGTCGCTCATCTTTGTCTGTAAGAACCCAGCAAATGTGAAATTATGTCAGTTACGGATTGGCGTGAAATACGACATAATAATTTGCAGTCATTATCATAAACACACCCCCACCACCTCTCAGTTCAATCAAGGGGTGGTCAAATTCAGTATCCCTTCCCCCAACATCACACACAGTACACACTGGCACTGCATCCGATCAGAGGCGTGGCTCATTTGCCTGGTGTCAATGCCCACGCATAACACGGTTCTGTAAAATGTCAGACTGAGGGGCTGGAAACATGCGGCAAAAGCTGGATTGACATGTATTTTCAACTAACTTCACAAACTATTTACTGACCAAAGGGAACTATCGGAATCAGACAATACACAGGATGTTAGTCTGCTCATCAGTGTCTCTTTTTTTTGAACGCTTACATACATTTATCCACACCAGGACGAGACAGACAGATGTACGTATTAAAATTATATATATTATTGGGGATTCATTTCCGGTCCTCACAGTGGCATTTACTTGATAGTCCACAGATTAAATCATAATCTCAGCCTACACTCCATATGTCTTTAAAGCTAAATAAGAACCATATTTTACACGAGGAAAAGTGTTACTAATCACTTGGATGAAGCTTTTTAAAGTTTGAAGGGGAGTTTGTAGGGCATATTAAACGAGTTAGACTGTCAACAGTCCTGTACGTAGCTGGACTTCACATTTTGCAAGAGAAAGCATTTATACAACACAGAGTAAATCTATCACACGCAGTCAGAACTGAACTAATAGTACAGTTGTGGCTTTTAACAATATAATAATTTTAATAAAAATCACTTATCTTCCCCCCCAGTCTACATATTAAAAGCATCACCTACTGTAGAATTCATTTTGTAACCACGAACAAACCTGAAGTAGTGAAGTAAAAGATTTTCCTTCGGGTATGTGGTTATATTAAAGTAATTATTTGCATAAACATTTATACTCCTTTAAAGTACAAAGTCTCCGAAAATATGCCTCAGCATTGTAGGCAGGTATATTTATTTATTTGTTACTCAAGCCACTGAAAATGAATGTGTATCGCAAAAAAGCTCCTGTACCTGCCCATTTTAGAGAGCAGTCATGCTATGCATGAGTTTGTAAGAGCAAACTATTCTGGGTGGAAGTTGTACTTAATATTTGCAAGTAAGATGAAAGAAGAGTGTTTGTAAAGTCATTTTACGTTTCTCCTGACAGACTGCAGAGCCTGAAGCCCTCCGAGCTCAAATCAAATCTCCACACAATCGCTTTGTAGCTTGTGACTCTGTCTGATTTGCCATCAAT
>OMNV01019908.1:0-22348 GCA_900303265.1 Brotula barbata
TCATCCAGCAAGCAGGGGTTATGATGGCCAAATGTAAAATTCAAGTGACACAGTCTGTGATGCATGATGTTGGCACTTAATGAGCTAAAGTGGCTATGTAGGGCTCTTGTTTCGCTCTCATGGCAAGGGTATATGAAGTGTGTAATCTTGAATATGCACAAATAACGATGGAAACAAAAACAGATGCGGAACAGAGCCACTTGCTTTCACTTTAATCCTGTTAGCTTAAAGCTCAATTGGTTTCCATGGTTACCCTCTCTGTTATGTCTCTGTCTTTCTATCTGATACTGGGATTGTTATCGCATCTTCATCCGACGCAGGTTGCGCATTTAAGTTGTAGTTACACAAGCATCTCTCCGAGCTGGAGCCATCTGGTTATCGCTGTGTTTGAGTTATAATCTCAAGTAGATTGTGCACTTTGTTTTCTGTATACATATCCTCTATATATACAGTGTATACACATACAGAGTATTTATCTATATACAGTATATATATAGATATAGATAAGATAACCCAAGAGCAAAAAGGAACGTCCGGTCAGCATTTACATGAACGTAGAGGACGCTGTTATAGAACAAAAACATCCCATACAATTCTGAGAAAAGGCCAAGTTATACATGTTTTGTTTGTGTGGACATTGTCATGCCGCCTAATGTCCACTAGGAGGCAGATGGACTAAAATGTGCAAGGGACGGAAGGCAGGAAGGAATGAGTGAAGGAAGGAACAAGATGTGAGTGAGATTTCCCAAAGTGATGAACAGAATTTCTTGTATTATTTACGAACGCTAACAAACAGCTTTGTTGCTACTTTTATCTCGAAATGTTAGCCAGATTTTCATGATCCCCACTGAAGGATTCCCAGAAATGTAAAATCTAACAGGCAGTTTGCCATGAAATTTACTAAGAACAGCCATGCTCTTGAGAGATTTCTTCTTCTGCAACCCTCAGGCCCAGATATCAACGTTAGCATATGACATATCTCCTCATCTAATAGGCAGATTACCATAAAACTGAGAACGTTCCTGAATTCACAGTCTAACGTCCAGGACAGGCCTTAATTAAGGTTACACGAAGGCAGCGAGGTGATCGGTTCATATCGGGAGGGTGACACAGGCACACACGCTGCACACATGCTGTGCATCTAAGATCAAATTACATTTATTGCATTTATTTTGGAGAGATTGCACAATTGTGTCTTTGTATTGGATTTCTTACGGAGCATCAGCACCACAAACAGAATTTGATTGATGAATTGTGCGTTGGACTGAGAATATTGGTTTTGCCAGCCAAGGATGTATTGTCTTAGCCAGCTGATCTTCAGCCCACTGAGGTTTAACTCAACCAGTGAGATTATTGAAAAACCGAGCGCTTTTAGAACTTAAATCTCAAACCTGCCATCGGACGTGACCTTGAGATGATGCACCTGTGAAATCTGATTGACCTCCTTGAAAATGCTGCTAAACAAACAAATCACTCACTCGTCTGAGTCTTTTTTGCTCTCCTCGATGTAAGCGATGGACTCCGAACGCAGCCGGTTGGTGACCTCATAGGTGCGCAGGGTGACGCCGAAGATGTCTTCGTGGTAGCGGTTCTCATCCTGGTAACAGTGGGACGGCGAATGCAGTAGATGGGAAGGAAGAGAGACAGGTATGGAATTATGCAGAATTTGTACAAACCAAGTTCAAAAACATCATTTTGACATGCAGCAGTTGGCTAACTTTGCCCATTTAAATCCACCTTTGGTTCCCTCGATGAGCAGATCGTTCTGGGAAACAGCTTTAATTCCAAATGACTATTGATGCGACTAATGTATTTGCTTATTTTCTTCGTGATGTTTATTTTCATCTCAATGATGGACAAAAATTGGCCAGGATACGCGTTATTAGTACACCATCTTTTTCATGGTCAAAGGTGTAATCTGTCTAGGATATTGTTATATTGCCTCTTTACACGAGTAATAGATTTGAGATTTCGCATTTCCAACTCTGGCCTTCAAATGGAGATTGATTGCTTTGCTCATGGCGGTAGAAAGCACTTACACACTATTTTCACAGCTAGGATTCCACCCCTCCCCCTTCCCTATTACACCAATATGTTCAATGTTTGTCTGGGAACAAAATGGTGAGGGTGTTTCACCGATCGCGTCTCTCTTACCCGAAGTTTGCTGATGAAGAAGCCAGCATCCTCCAGGCTCATGTTGCCCTGCTGCTTGAGGATTTGCTGGACAGTTTTGAGAACATCTCCAGCCATGGTCACATCCCCACACACGTAGATGTGTCCCCCCTCCTCCTTCAGGCACTGGTACACTGTCTCTGACAGCTGCTCGCGCAGTACATCCTGTACATATTTCTGTCAACGGGAGACAAGGAATGACGAGTGTGGAAGAACTCAGGTGTGGGAGAGAGAGAGGGAGGGAAGGATGCAATGGCGGAAATGGCTAATAGAGTGAGAGGTTGGGGAAAGAACAAGATGCAACTGTGTGTGGAGATAAAGGAAATATCCGCCTTGTGTCTGGGCAGATGTTATCTGGATAATGACATCCAATGAGACTTGCAATTACAACTTGCTATACAAAGTCCATGTGAAGTGTAAAGCCCATTTTCCTCCTTGCTCCAAGTAGAAGCTTAATCATCCATGCCTGATGAGGTAAAAATGAGGCAAACCCTGCAGACAGACACACGTCCTCACGTAGTCCGGCTGTTCCGGTTGCAGTTCTAATCTCGATGAATTGCACGAGCTTTCACAACTTTTTATCTCCCGTTCTGTCTCTAATCTGACTATAGTCCACACGTTACTGGGCTCAGCGATCGTGCGTGACAAAATGCCCAGACGCAAAAACGTCCAACGTATTTTCCAATCAAATTGCTATCCAGTTTTACATAATGGTTGTTTTTGTCTGCTAGCCAATCAGAAACAAGTGTTGTAGTTTTTTCTTTCAGTTTCTTAAACACTTATCCTGTATAAAGGCTGAAAAGTCAGGCGATTTTACAGTAGCAAGAAAGCAACGGCGGCAAGTCATCATGATGTGAAAATGTGTTGTTTCTGATGATGGTCTCTCCAGAATATAGACACGATAACCTTGCCGTATACTTCATGGGATTTTATTCAGCCCTTTCTCCACTCACTGGTTTCATTTCCAAACCCACACACTAATCCAGAGAGAGCCATGACAGACTGAGTCATCCCCAGCTGTGGATAGTTCAGTGCTTTTTAGTACCTTTGGTTTGCCGGGTTCTCTGGAATACGCCGTATAGAGCTCCTTGAACGCTTCTTTGTTCTTTGCCTGGATCGTCTCCTCCTTATAGATGTGGTCCATCTGAGACTGCCGACAACCAAACACCAGGATCATGGGGCTTGATTCAATCCCTGCAAGGATGACGACCAGCGTGACTCAAATGTCTGTGCGATTATACACGAACTACTGCAAACAATCTATTCTGACCCAAATTCAGACACGGATTAAGATTTTCTAAACACGATAATAGGATTCTCTTATTGAAATACCCAATTTTAAGGACTGTGCAGCCTTAGTTGTGGTATAATGTCGCTGAGCGCTTTCTGATCTCGACTGACCCTCTGGCAGGGATTTGATCTGAATCCCATTATTACTGTAAAGTGCATATGGCAGCAGTTTAACGGAACACAAGTACGAAGATTTGGCACAGCACTAAAAACCCGGCACACGCTAACATGTAGACACAATCCAGTAAGAAATAAGACAGTGGGAAATAAATGCAAGCAAACAGGCCAACCTTTATGTTCAAAGTCATACAGTCTCTGTTGCCAGAAGCTTCTGAATGGGGCGATACCCGTCCCTGGACCCACCAGGATACAAGGTGCTCGGTGGTCTTTGGGAAGTTGGAATGATGGCGCGCTAAAATGATGTAACATCCAAAATGAAATTAAATATCATGAAATTGGTGCAACGCTTGTTAAGCACACCTGAAATGTGAGAATACTGATTCATCTGTGGTGGTGCACGGTCGTCATATTTACCCTCGGACAAAACACGGCACCACATCGCCCTTCTCTATTCTGTTGAGCCATGATGAACACACTCCATGGTGGATTGGACCCTCTCCACCTGAAAGGAAACATTACCAAGCAAGCACTTTACATTTCTCTCCTCTCCTCCCACACTCTTTAAGTGCACAAATTAACACGACAAGAGTGACCTGACGCAATTTCCGAGGCTGAGGGCATTTCTCTCCGCTGAGGGGAAATTACAGTAATCCAGCCGTTGCTCATACTATCATCATAACGTGAGCAAAGATGCATGTATGAAAGACACGGTATTGGAGTGTCCTTCTGTTAATGTTTACTGACTGCCGACGGGCTGAACGTGCGGATTCAAGGCGGACGTGGATGTTTTCAGGTGAGAGCCAAGGGCAAAAAAAAGACTTGTGTAGTCTCAAAATATTTGTCTTTAAACATTTGTCATTGCAGAAACATCGAGACATCAAATCTTCCTGATTCTAGGCAGCAATCGTGAAAAAAAACAAAAACGCAGCACAGCGATGTACGAACTGCATCAAAAACACGTCTAGGTGCAGTATGTGTGTGTGTGTGAAGCACGTCCCTACCTCTGGTGGGGTACGAAACCACAGCCACGGTGAGGTGGATCTCTCCTGGGTGCAGACTTGGGGAAGAGCTGATGGAGTAGTAGCGAGGCTGCAACAGTGGCAGCTGGGTAAGAAGGAGAGTGGAGGGCATCTGGATGGAGGGGAACTCCTCCAAGACCTCCACCAAAGTAGGGTTATTGTACCACTTCCACTCCTCGTACTCCTGCAAGCCCTAAGAGATCAGGGAGTGGAGTAGGAGAGGATAAATAATCTGCTACATGTTCGGTTTTAGTCATTTTTGTGACTAACATTGTGATGAATGAATATTAACAAAAAAAAAATCACAATTACAGGTGCATTGAGCAAAATGTCTGAACTGCAGCGCGGAAGTTGCATTTGGAGAAAACAATGAAGTGTTTTGAATGTGCATGTACTGCACTCGAGGGGGCGTTTGCAAAACTAATGATTATGATCAGCCTATCAGATGCATCGCCAACTGTATTAAATTGCCCCAGATACACCTACTTAAACTAAATGAAATTTCCATCAAAGATTCTTGGCAATATTAAAAATGCAACTTCCGATATACTGCAACAGGAAATTACAGCTGGGGCAGAGTGATTTGTAATAATTGTTTCAATATCTAGGACAAAAACCCAATCTAAAAAGGACATGCTTCCACTTTTAGCTCTGGCAACATTTCAGGCTATAGAGCAGGAGGCAACCACAAGCAGAGACAATCACCGCTCACTGCCCAACTGTTTTGTGTGTCATCACTGACATTTGGAAGTGATGCATTTAGAGCACGACAACCAGGCCAAAAACTAATCCGATACGTTCCCCACTGCTGCTTTTTTTTTTTTTTTTTCCCCCACAGCCACTAATGAGCAATACAGTGCTCAAAAAGGAGCTTCTTCTCACCTCCATCTGAGCCTGAAAGTAATTATAACAGCAAAAGGCCCTTTCTGTCCCCCCTTTTTGTCCCCAACAGTTTCTCACCCTTGATATAAAGATGACATCATGGACGTGTCTATACAGTAACTGATAATGTGAGCTAGGAGGATATATTATTGTTAGTGTCTGTAAAAGATGGTGTGATGTCAGTGTGTGATTATTGTGGAATAAACCCTGACTCGGGGCTCAAAAAAACCAAGGCACAAGACACAAACCACTGCTAATAGCTTATAAACAGTGAATTAACAAGGAATTGAATAATTGCATACAGTATACTACATTTAAACAAATTTATTATAAATTACAAGCTTTTGCTGAGAAAAACAGTCTTTTTGGTTTTTCTATGATAGCCGAACAACTGCAGTGCTACGTTAACAATGGCAGCTGAGTTGCACCTCCTAGCTGCTACTAGCTAGTTGGTAAGCTTGATAAATTAAAGACAGATAAAGTTAAATTTCACATTTCCATCAATCATGAACTGCAACATTATAAATTTGATGTCTTTTGGAAACTTTGTCGCTTTTCAGTATGAAAACCTTTGTGTTGGGTAACAACAAGAAGGCAATGCTAGCTGTAAGCAGCGATGCTAGTTTCTAGTGAGCTAGAAATACTGGCAACTCTTGCCGTAGTGATACAAAGTGGCATGGCAACAAACATTCTAGTAGCCCAGATAACTCCTCTGTTTTCAAGTTCACTCATCATTATTAAGAAAATAATCGACCCTGGATTGCAGGGATCAACCAATCAGAGTAGCAGACGAGGAAAAGCTGAATAATACATCATGTTAATCGGTATTTTGAGGTCATTAAAGTTTGAGAGACCCAGTTTGAGGCCAAAGCTCTGTAGAATTAGTTCACATAAACAAGATTTATCTATTATTGAAGCGATGATTATGCTGTACTGTTTCTTATTCTGAATTTGGAAGCCTTCCATCTTTGGCTGTTGCTTTTCAGACAGCAATTCAATGGATTAGTCACTGTTTGGCCTCAGTCATCCTTTTCCACACATTGACAAAAATGGAGAGAATAATGTGGGAGGCACTGCAACGAGGAATGGCTGCAGGTTAGAGCGATCAGAGCCTTTATTTTACCTCCAACTGCGTAAGTGCATTAAATCCAAAGTGCATCAAATCAATATTTAGACAGATATTTTCATAACAAACATGATAAAAGCGTTGATTATTATTGTGCCAAAGGCACAGGTGCGTGGTACAGATCTATGGTATGGGTAGCTTTGAAATAAAGTGTGAAAATATATATATTTAGCCAGAATTGTTTTGTTTTTTAAGTATTTTGTACCACTTGACATATTGACGTAAAGAGTTCATGCATACTAAGCGTACCTTGCTAAGGATCTCTAGCTTCTTCTTCTCTTTTTCATTGGTTGCAAGAGCAGCAAATTGTTGCAGCAGCACAGGGCTCGGTGGGGTTGTGATGTCCAGGAAGTACTGGAAGGCCTGGTAGATGGTGCACGGAGGGATACGGGACTCATCCGTCCAGTTACTGATCATACCTG
Source organism: Brotula barbata (assembly GCA_900303265.1). NCBI lineage: Eukaryota > Metazoa > Chordata > Actinopteri > Ophidiiformes > Ophidiidae > Brotula > Brotula barbata. The sequence goes on from OMNV01019908.1 coordinate 7,032, forward strand.
TAATAAACAAGAGCATTCAAGTTACACTGTACAACCGGTGTGGATGCTCAATCACAAGAAGATCAATGGAAAGAAAGTTTTCTATCTTGACTGACTGATGGGATGAAGATTCTCATATATCGAATTCTTGGTATCTTTAGATAGGCTTGTGTCACTGATATAATGTTCAAATTTCGACCCCCAAATTGAAATTGCAGTTGTGTGGAATACTAGATGTCATATATTTTAACCCCCTTGTTAAGTGTTGTGATCTGTAAATTATCACAATATCACGAAAATGTAAGATCCACAACCAGATTGAATAATAACGTAATTTTTCTCTTATATTAAACTATCTACATTTAAGCAGGTGCAGCTGTGATTGATGTTTACGTTGCCTGAATGATTTGTAATGATTGTAAACAAAATTGTGACCTCTCACTTATAATCAGTGGAGGATGTTTATGTGTATTTATGAAAGGAATGTTGACTGAGCGCACAGAGCGGAGAGACACTTTCCTTCACACTCACAGTTACTGACAATCACACGTGTCACACGACACACGTCATCCAGAACCTTCACCACCGTGGGCCTCAGCACACAGGGCTTCATATTCATCATTTGACCCTTTCAACCCCTTTAATAGTCTGTCTGGGATTCAAACTTGCCACCAGCTGATCACAAAATGCCATGCTGTTACACACCTAAGGCCGTGTTCCTCTGTTCCAGGAACTCCATTTTGACGATTTGATTAACAGGCGGCGCGTCCTCCAGTTTATCCATGAGAGCTGTCACCAGGTCCTCATGGTTACCAGGGTAGATGCCCAGATGGTCGCCAGGCCTGTAGCTGAGTGTTTCTTGGTTGTTTGTGTGGAGCCGCACAAATATGGTGGAACGGCTGTGAAACAGATCAACAATTTAGGGAATAACGCTGCTGCACTTTCAGTCTGAGCCTCAGCGTTTAGAAACCACGCCGGGAGTAAACAGAATTAAGCGTTTGCACACACTTACTTGGAATTGGGACTTTGTAAGTTTTGAGATTCCAGCATCTTTGCGGCGTACACTTTCTTCTTGTGGATGCTGTGCAACGCTGGAGGCAGACCAAGAGAAACGCTTTGACTTGTGACACATTTCACATTTCCAAACTGTGTCCAGGATTGTGATCGGTCAAATTTGTCTGACCGTTAAAATGCTTTCGATGATTATGAAAATAGAACCGAAACCCCCATTTTAGATTTGACCCCATATTTTGGGCTCCTCGATTTAGGATCCAGTCGGTGAGGTTTCCTGTCTGCGTTTAATGAAGAGGCAGAAATCTGGCTGCCTGTTGGCGTAATGCCTGTCAGAGGTATTGATCAACACCCTTAAAAATTCCCCCTGCAGACTATGGTCATTTTGCTACTTCAGTGCAGTTAAAAAGTATGAAAAAGTAGTTCCCCTTTGGAAAAGTCGTCATTGTCACTTTATTAAGCGTCTGTATGGAGGAGCAGCAGAGCTCGGTTAGGAGAAGATGAATTTCTTACCTTTTGTGAGCACCGGAGCCTCAGCTGTGTAAGTCAGGCGGAATTTGCTTTTCTTCCAGCTGCGGTCATTGCTGATCAAAGAGTTGTTGGCTTTTTCAATGCTCACATCATCGCCGACACAGAACACGTCACAGGCAGCCTTGACATGCAAACACACCCACAAAGGAAAATCAGTTCAATCTATTCAAACCCTCTCTACACAGCCAGCGGCACAGCTTTGCTGAGGAATAACAAAAGATTTGGAGGACAATCTTTGCAATCTGAGTAGGGCTCCTGCAGCTATGTGGAGCCAAACACCATCAAATTGGCACCTTTGAGTACATTTCAAAAAAGCAGAGAGGATTTGACTCGGGCTGTTGTGCTTTCTCAAAAAGACATCTTTCTAAAATCAACTGGACTCGAGGTTCTTCAGACGCCAGCAACTCATACGTGACTGCTGATGTGAGGTGCTGACTTTAAATCTGTGCTCAGTCCATAGCTCAGGTACCACATGCGTGATAATCACACTGCCATCAATGGAATACTTTTTTTAAATTTTTTTTTATATATATCATGTAAACACTATAGTAGTTAGAACGCTATAGATCCAAGCGTGCTTATTCAAGTAGTAAACCAGTATGTGAGTGTGAATCTTTTCAACATCTTATGGGAGTAAGCCGTGTCCACGTACATTTCCTCAGTGGGTGGACTCCTCTCAGTGCAATTATACAACGAGCGCAAAACTAAAAAAAATATTTCAATGCCTACATTTTGTCTCGATCGCGGTGCAGACAAATAATCTGCGTACTGGTTGTGTGTAAATATGCACTGACTGCTTCACGAGCCTCAAAGCGATAGGATTTATGGTTTTTGCTGTTGTACTGGATTACGCTAGATTGTACAGGTTTACTCAACTGGTAAATGAGGATGAATTAGGGAAGAGTAAAGAGATAGCATCAAACTCTCACAAATGGAATCAGAATTCTTTTCTAATGGCCGTGTGTGGTTCACACTAGGAATGTGTCACAGTGCAAACTCCACAACCTTCACATAAGTAGGAAAGATGGGCAATAGAAACAACTGTGGCGATACCAATACAACTGTAAAGACAGCAACAATACAACTAACCATGAGACAAACACACGTACGGATATACACACATAAAAAAAGGTCAAAAAGATAATATCAAAACCTCTAAGTGCTATGGATATATGGATATATGGATATATGGATATATGGATATATGGATATTGTACATTGGCCAGGATCATGTCAGTAGTGTGTCATAATTTCATAAATACTATACAGTCTTGATATACAGTATATACAGTATATTCATCAAGGTACATTATTTCTAACACACACACACACACACATATATATACATATAAAGAGAGAGGGAGCGAGAGAGAGATTTAAAATTTTGTACATATGTATTGGGCAAAGCAACACACTGAAGCCCAAAGGGTGTGAGCCCAGGAAACAGACCTTAAAAACCTTCTTGGCCCAGGTCCTGAATGACTCCTCCTGGCCACACAACTCATCTCCTTCTCCCATGCGTAGGATGCGCTCCCCTCCCAGCTCTTCAAACAGTGTGTCCACAGCGTGGGCAAAGGCGCAGAAGTGTGGGTAGGCCCTGGAGCCAAGGCCAAACACTGAGAACCTGAACACACGCACACACACACACACACACACACACACAGACAGAGTGAAGAATTTGTAGAAGTAGGTAGAAACAAAACAAAAAAATACTGACAGACACCGCCGCTGCCAAACAGTCAAGTAGATCCGAACATTTTAAAACGGCTGACATTTTTATTACTGCTTGGACTGTTTGGTTTTGGATGGATGTAAACATGAAACAAAGCAGACAAAGTCAGCCCTCGTCTGCTTCACTGTTACACACTCAACCCACATCGGGTTCAAGTCTGAGCAGCCAAATTCCTTCCACAGTTGTATTTCTATTTGTGATGGTTGCAAAGGGACACCCAATCCAAACGGGTAGGACTCTACGGCCAGACTCCATCTCAGCTTGACGCGATTTGAGCTCTGACAAAACTGGAGGTCGGGAATTTTTATTTATTTTGAATACGCGTCTAATCGCCATCTGACACGGTTATGACATCTGTGGATCAACCTTTGTTTTGAGCTTTACCCCCTCGACTTACCTCATTTTCTTTTTCTTAGTCTCAAGATGGCCGTTCAACCTGTTAGATGGACGATATAATACAACACGATTGTTTTATTTCCTCTTATTTCGGAAGGATCAAAGCCCACTGGGGCAGCGTTGCGGAAAAGAGGGAAAAGAAGGATTGAAAAAAAGAGAAGAATTTGGAGGTACAGCGCACGCTGATGATTGATTCCAATTTTCAGCACGGGTAGTCCTGGATATTGATTGAGGAAGTCCCCAGCTGACTAAGATTAGGGCCAATCAGGGCCGTTTTTATCGATCTGGCTCGTACAATACTACCCATACGATCTGTACCAGGACACATTTATGTATCGAGTCCTGTGTTTTCTTCATGGCTTGTGTAAATCTGATCCAAACCCTCCTGCTAGAACACATCCACACCAACCTCCTCGTTAGATACTTTTGAAATCCTTCTGTCCAAATACCTGGGTACCTGGGATTGTATCTGATTGAGCTGATCAGTGATCCATCCATGTATACAGGAAAGCACAGTTAAATGGTGTTGCGCGCAACATCATTTAGGTGTCGCGCACAACATCATTTAAGTGATTGTTTTTGCCCAGTAGGAAATATGTTAATATGAGATATGATAAGGGAAGGCGGTCGTCATCGGTCATACCATTATTGCTACATTTCAGAATGCACATTTCAAAGACAACAACGGTTAGAAATCTGGATTAGAGATGAGTGTTGGTTCTTGATTCGGTTAGTTTACCTGACATTGGCGAGGGGTCCGGTGCTCTCAAAGTTGACCTTGACCTCAGGCTCATCGCTGGAGGACTTGCGCGTGTCCGAGTAGGAGGAAACGCTATTGAAACGCACTTTGTAGCTCCTGGAGGGGGGGAAAATGAGACGCACAGGCCGTGGAAAAACACCAAGAGGGTGGAGATAAAGAGCTAAAACTCACTTTCTGTCCTCCAAATTGGATGTTGGGTGGCGCATCTCCATCAAGGCGGCTCCAAATTTCTACCGTAAACAGAGAGGACCGTTTAAACACCGGACTCGGGGAACAACCTTTATCACCTGCTGTGAACGTACACAGTACCTCTCCGTTTTCAGGCGGATCCCCATTGCCAAACGTGCTGGACACCACTAACACCAGCGTCTCGTGCTCCAGGTCCACCACATCGTACTCGTCCATGGACATGACCTGCAGAAGGCAGAAATAAATGACATAACCCAAGGAATCGCAAGTAACGAATGAACTCGCACATGCATCCTACGTGCATACTTCACATGACAGAATGACTGAGCGCAAGAATCAAGGCTGAACACACAGCCGCTGGCAGAGAACTCAGTCGTAATGAGCACTCTGTCCGTGCCTCTAACGAGCTGATAATACGCTGCAGCTATACGACGAGCGTCCGTGATGCACACCACTCAACATGATAGTGTTAGTCTGCCGTGAGCCCGAGCTACAGTCAACGCACACGCGCGCACACACACAAAACCAAAGGCGTGAAGAGAAAACAAGCTTTAGCCCCTCAACAATCAGGGTTCGCTCCGGGCGTTCACATCTGCCCCATAATCCATCTACACGCCCACTCACACAGACAGACACACGACGCGCACACACACACACACACACATGATTTCCATCTTATATGATTGATCACACTGGGAAACGGGAAGGGAAAATAAGATATGCCCCGAAGGGAGAGCACACTGTGTATGATTAGGAGCAGCACATGCTTCCGTTTTTTTTGTTGTTTTTACCCTCTGTTTTTATCCAACCACATTTGCACAGCCAGGGGTGTTTCAGGTTCTTATCTTAAACTACCGCTTAACGCTCGCATGGTTACATCTTGCCTCCAACCCACGTCACTTTACCGCATGAGAGAAGAAGAAAATGTGACAAAAGACACACTCTCTCCCTCTGCCCTCTCTCATCTGCTTGACTTCATCAAGCAAAGGGAGAAAGAGGCCGAGAGGGAGAAAGGATGTCGGAGGGGTGTCTTTGAATTCATACTTTTTTCATCAGATGACATCAGAGCCACACATAACCTCGTGCTCAACTTTTGGCTAAGGTGATGTAAGGTAGGAGCAAGGGTACCTTTGGGTCAAAAGCATGCTTAAAGATTTCACACAGGGTTTTGGCATAATCATGTGATTTGCCCGTCTCGGTGGCGAACAGTATGGTGGCTTTCACCCTCTTGGCCATGGCCTGGCCCATGAGTTTCGCCGAGAACTTTACAGCCCTGCAGAGGGGAAGAGAGAGAGAGAGAGAGAAAGAGAGAGAGAGAGAAGAAAACGAGATGAATAATAACATGTTGAGAGCCTGCATACCTCTGCAGGCTGCAAAATGCACAAAATGTTTTATTTATTTCAAGAATTTCCCCACGGGATGAATAAAGTGTCTATCTATCTATCTATCTATCTATCTATCTATCTATCTATCTATCTATCTATCTATCTATCTATCTATCCTAATAACAGAAAATATTCATAAACTGTTTAAAACATAGTCATGCCAGCTGGACGTGAGGGGCAAAACGTTCAAGCGAGTCGGACGTACGATCGCCGGGTTGCGACGATAAAAACGTGTCGCCACCTGTCGCTTTGTGCCATCCTTGGTAAACATCGGCCGCAACTGCACAGGTGAAGTTAATCTCAAATAAGCCGCGTCTAACAAATTCGGCATCCAATTACAGGCGACCGGCGCGACACTGAAAAACACGGACAATAACTTCACCTAAGTGACTCACGGCTCAGCTGTTATCAACCGAAACACGCAGCGTTTCATGGATAACCGCGTGGGACCTCTCCGCGGGGCTCTCTCTCCTATCTAACAGGCACCGGTGATTCCAAGGCACAAAATGCGAACCTCTCACAATATGGGTGTTGATATATCTGATGAAACTATTTTTTAATGAGCTCCTGAAAGAGGTGAGCGCCGGGAAGGATGCCGCTGTTGTTCACTTCAGCAGGCAGCCAACATGATGTCAAGGTAGCGCAGGGATGACAATTGTGATTACCTAGCATATCATATCCTCAAGGCAATTATATTAATGGCAGAACACATGCACTCTCTCTCTGTCGTTCTCTGATTACTCCCAGAGGGGTTGATTGGATGAATTACATCGCTGAGTAGATTAGTTTCCTTCCTTTGTCTCTAACTTTTGATATGAAAGTGATTACTTGTTTGGCTTTATATCATCACGTTATTGCCCATATTAGCACTGACATTTAGTGAAAGATCTCTGGTACGCTCGATAAGTGGATGAACAAGATACACCCTTGTTTCCATCGTGTATCTTTGTACGAGTGAGCACTTACTTGGCAAGCTTCTTGAATCCGATAGCTCTTTTCTTAGTAGGCGTTCCATTGACTCCTTTCCACACATGAGTATTCCAAGCATCAGGCTTTAGCATATGGGACAAGAAAATCTGATTTGTTGTGGTGGTTTATTTCAGGGCAAATCCACTGCCTTTAAATTGTGGTACAGCAGTTTGCGTATTTATAGGACACATAATTCTGCAAAAACTGAACATGCACACCTACGCTCTGGCCATATTCGGTCGGTTTTGCATTACACATTTCCCTCACCTGGTACTCGAAGGAAGGGGTGAGACGGTAGTTGAGCATCTCTTGGTGGAAAACCGGTGTGATGCTTCCTGACATGGGAGGAACAATCCACACCCAGTCACCGGGACAGCCTCCTCGCACCCGGTACTCGTTCTCCATGTGCTTTATGAAGGACTCTGTGGCTGAGTGGTGGTCCACGATGGTCACTTTGCAGGTCTGAACAACGACAACGGTACACTCAGCACTTGAACGACGTCACCGTAATGTTGGCCGATTACAGCATTTATTTAATTGGTAAACTGGGAACTTTTGGATTTGTTCGAATTTGATGACAGATTTGCTGACACGATAAAATAAAGTGTGTGGTCCACCGTAGTTATCCTTCTCATTCACAGGAACGGTTCCCCCCCCAAAAAAATGAAAGTCTTAAAGTGCGATGGTTGCTCTGGCATTTTATTCCGCATCATCGATGTCATTCACACAGTTCGTACAGTTAGTTAAAACTGTCAAGCAGCAACACTTATGACTCGCTGTTTTTCTAAAAATCAACATTTAGACAGTTGCAAAGCTGCTGCCATCAGGAGAAAACCTACGAGCACAGAGAGCTTGGTTCATTCTGATTGGTGACGTTATTGTGCGACACTAAAAGAGGTCCCTACCTGGAAGCTGTGGAGAACAGCAATGTTGACCTCCACCAGTGCCTGGTCCTTCCACAGGGACGAGGTCTTCCTGGTGTCTAAGTTCATCTTAGTAGCAACTTCCTACACAGCCACAAAGCAAAACGTTTCAGAAACTGTGATTCATCGCCATTCTAATCTTCCTGTTACTAAGTTTTCCCTGTCAGGTTTTGACTATGGATGCCATAAACTAATGCTCTTATTGTTTAAGTTATTTGCCTTACAATGTTATAAACTTGGTCCTAAATCTTACACAAATTTGACGATATATATATAAATAAACATTTAAATGGATTACCATAATTGGAGTAGAGTGAAAGTTTTAACATGCATGAAAAACAACGGTTGACTTATAGGAACACCTCTGCATTCAGTGAACAGTTGAACCTAATAAACTGATACATCAGAGTCATTTTGGCAGAATACAAGTGCCACACAAGTTATTTACAACGCTCTGGATGATGTCATTATTCTCTGATCAGCACGTGGGCAGTATTCCTGGCTTGACAACACAGCACACGCTCGTACCTGTGCACAGCCTATGTGCGATGGAGGATGACTCCATCCTTTGTCACGGTACACTACCTCCATAATGTTGTAGCGGGAGCTGTCGCAGAAGTCTCTCACGCCAATTTCCGTGCCCATGTACCAGCCGCTGAAAGGGCAACCGGTGAACTCCAAGCCACCAATCTCCATCAACATGTTGGCGACTGCCGGAACGCCGTACCACTTCAGATCCAGATCTTTGAACCACTCGAACCTGGGGCAGAGCGTGCGCAGGGGGAATAGTGATTCAGAGCTGGAGCTATTTCGGCTCACTCAGTACACCGTGCTCTCTGCTGAGGTCAGGGTAAGTGTTTGAGCTGTGTGGGTTTTGTGCACAGGTGGGGAACAATGCAAGAACAGTAATTCAAGCCCGAATGTCCTGTTTCACGACCTTTCGATTAAATGTTTGCTAATCCCAGATTGAGACGTCACACAGCTCCATTACCGGTCTGATTTCAGCTCTACAAACTGAATGAAAACAACAATCTCACGCGTTTAGAGAGACGGCGATAATAAAATCATAACACTGATCTATGCCAGACTGCACCGCATCAACATCGATGCATGTCAGATTGCTATGACAAGCAGGTAAAAATTATACTGGCAGAATGGTGGCATCAAGTTGTCATCCATCTGCACCTCTGCTTCATTCTCACTGTTAAACAGTGAGATTTTGGCCCCGGCTCTGTTTGCTAAATTGGCCATCAGCGTACAAGTTGACAACATCATCAAGATTCTCTCACAATTGCTGACTTTTGACTGAGACAGCCTCAAATCAGCGGGAGCACTAAGTCACCGACTCTGCTGTAAGATTTCTCGTAAAATATTTGGCACGTGTACGCTGTCAGTACGGCCTGACAGCAATCACCAAGATCATACGACGTACCGTGGTCCATGTCCTCGTGCTAATAGGACTTATCGGACATATTTTGAGCGTACAAATCCGACGGGGATGCATACGGTGAGGGAAAATTCGGCCAAAACAGCTTTTTGCGGTGGAGGACGGGCAGGCTGTACTTCAATCTACCTCCGACCATATAATCGCTGCGTGCCGTGGGAACTGACAGCATTGGATTCGGTCTATTATTTGCGGAGCTGGGCCTAATCTCTCGTAATGATGTGGCATTGTTGCCCATGCCAAGCTGCTGCCAGAGCTGAGGACCAGTTGATGCAGTGGATGGAGCAGACATGCCAAATTTTGGGAGCGTTTGGCAGGGAGATCAGTGTGTCTAGGGGATGCTGAAATGTAGCATGTAGTGATGTTATGACAGCTCTGTGTGCATCTGTGTGTGCGAGCTGCAACATCCAGATCTTTGCTGTGATTACACGTATGACAGTGATGCAATGGTTTTGATGATAGGTTCTCAAGGGCATTATGAAAAAACAGAGCAGAGAATGACGGGGAGCTCAGTAAGAAGCCCCGTGGTTACCACACAAATAAAAACATCAAGACATAAACACAGTGGGATCGGGACTGTTATGCAATCCAAGCAGCACTTTTTTAAAAAATATCATCCATTCTGTGTGAGTGGGTGGACGTCATATTTTCTGCAAGGCTGTGTGCATCTTACTCACTTGGGGTGTGTGATGGGCACCTCCAGGACGAGGTCCTCAGGGATCTCAAAGAGCTCAGGGTCATTTCCACTGGCCTGCAGCAGGAGAGGCAGCACGTCAAAACGACCCCTGGGTGCCTTCCATCCCAGCTGCATGCAGATCTGGAGACCAAAACAAACAGGTGTGTAAACGGTGTGTATTTCAGCATCTCTCAGAAACTTTTAAATATTGATGTGTATTTATTCTATTTTTTTTTTTACCTCAGTAAACTCAACATTGGAAGGATCTCCAAGGATCTGTCCATCAGGCTGTTTGTAACCAGCATAACGGATCAGCTGAGTGTTCCACACCCGGAAGTCATGTTTGCCATCTGTCCTCTGAGGAAATATGGTGATGGCTGACCTGCACAGAACATGTAGCACATAAGCATGTTGATTAAGATTAATATGTCCACAGCATTTCATTACTTCTATTATTATTACATTTGTCACATTTTGGGAAAGATGCCCGTGGGGATCTATTATAATTCAGAAGGCCCATCTGAATAAAATAAAATAAAATAAAATAAAATAAAATAAAATAAAATAAAATATAAATTAAATAAATAAAATAAAATAAAATTAAATTAAATAGGAGTCTTTGTTATAATTAATATATCTCAAAATCAAAATCAAAATCAAACCAATCTTCTTAAAGAAAAAAGAAAGAAAAAGAAACAATTTGCCATCTTGCACACGTGAAGCAAGATGCTAAGCAGCCCAGTATTTGATGATGTACAGTATATACTATATCAATAAATAACAGCATGCTGGCTTACAGATGATGAGCGTTACGCACGTTACCTATCCAAAGGCACTCTTAATGTCAGACGTCAGGTGAAAAGGACACACAGAAGGGCTAAAGTGGAAGCTATCTTCAGCCTATTCCTCAGCACAGTGACGTTTGAATGCCACAACCAGGCAAATGTGTTCATACTGCGAAGCTCTAAGTTGAGAAAAGCAGCAGCTGGTGTGCCAACTAAAGACTGTGTATGATCAAAAGCATTAAATACGTACAGCAAATGAAAATCCTCCTTGCTTCTTGTTGTTATGGTGTTATGTTATCATACCAACCAACAGTATTTGATCACTAGTGTGAAATATTTTAATTGATTATGTAACAGTAATGACTAACAATGTGATGTCTCGTAAAAATGGTAAATGGGGAGTGTGAGTTATACATTTAAAGCACTATTACTGAATCACAGGCTAAATAATAAGCGTCGTGCATTACAAAGTAGCAATCACACGTGCAGCAATTGTGTGAGATGACATCATGGAGTTACTTATAAAATTGCTGGCCTTTGTTGTCCCTGAAGAGGAACATTTGATCGCAATTGCACACCTTTTTACGCCGTCCCTCTATGAATTACATCATTAGCGGTCACATATTTTTATTATACTGCGTCCGAGCCACTTTGCGTCTCGGTTGTGAGTCATTTTATGGACCCTTTTGTGCAATTCATCAATTCTTTGGTTTGCTCGGGGAACATTAACGGAGCCAATTTAGTCGCAACATGTTGGAGTCCGGCTTTGTAGAGATCTTGGCGTGAATTCACGGCAAAGCGAGCCGGACCGACGGAGCCAGGATGATGTGCTGGACCCCGTGTGAACATGTGTATCTGACTCGTCCTTCAGCAGCCTGGCCTAAGTGTAGTAATGAGTCACAAGCCATCCATCATGTAAGAAGTTCATATGAGGTGTCAGATGTGATTAGGACTTGGCAGAAAGTCAGCGGACACCGTGCAGGTCTGACAAATGACTGCTTGTTAGCGAGGTCTGCCGCCTCTGCAGCAGGGCACCGATGGGTGGCCAGGCGCTGACACATAGGCAGGCAGCAGACAGCGTTCACGTATACCGTTAAGAGACAGAGCACACATTGACAGATGGGACAGTGGGTCAAGTCGGGGTAGGACGAGACGGAGAGGAGTAATGAGATAAGCAGAGCAACAGATGGGGGTGCGGACGACACGGCGTAGGACGCGGACGAGAGAGAGGCACAAAGGGAAGGGCGAAGGCGGCGTTTGAGAAGGTCGGGCGCTGCGCTTTCACCTCAAGTTTCCTTTGTTGGTGGCGTATTTGATGTGATTGCAGATGTAGTTGTACATTCCGTGAGCTGTTGTGCAGTCCCTGGCGTCAAAAACCTGGAAAGCAAATTGTGGAAACGAGAAATGTAGAGGGAAACAACAACTCTCTCTGGGCCAAAGGTCAGCCTTTGAACCTCTCTAGGCACAGCCCTCTCTCAGCACATTACTCAGACTTAACAGTCCTCTGTTCCTCTTTTTGCGGTGCTATTCGCATAATGATGCTGAGTTGTCATTTTGGCTCTGTTGCAGAGAGACCATGCTGCTAAAATTGACTTCTGATCAAGAAATTAAATACTACAAGACTTTGTAACATAAAAAGTCAGACAAACTATCTCTGGACCTCTGTTGTGTTGGTTTTTTTTTTGTTAATTATGGACTAATGCAAACCATACGACAGGGAATCGAGGGGTCTGGTACCTGTAACTTGGACCACTGGATCCTCCCTACGCAGCGGGCAGCATTCCTCCAGGCGTGTTTGGCTCCATAAATCAGTTCCGTATCTTTTAACTGGTACGTTCCGGAAGCCTCGATCTCTTTGGTCACCTCGTCCAGTCGGTCCACGTGGGCCTTAGAGCCATACCTGAAAACAGGGACAGAGGAGTAAGAGGGAGTACCTGCACCCTGTACATAGTACATAGACTCCTGTTAGGGGGTCCTTCTTGCCTTTTGATGGAGGTGTAGTACTGGTCTAAGAAGTCAGTGGCCAGTGGAAGCAGCTCCTCTTTGGTTCTGACCTCATCTGGTTTCCGGTGCTGGTTGGGTATCATGATGGATCCCGAGCACACGCTCTCGTTGCAGATCGGCATCTGAAACGAACGAGGACGTGAGCGCTGAGCCACGGTTTCCTTTTCCTCCCGCACGCCGCCAAAGGTCCGAGCCGTGACGGCGCACGGATCAGTAACGGCTTCGCAAATATCCACGAAATCTAATTTCCAGTAATAAACGACACTAATAGGAGCCGCCGTGGCGAGATTAAATCATTTTGTCTGAGCACAAAGCGACGAGCTGTTAATTAGTTTAATTGAATCAATAATTCTTAAACGTGTTGGAATGGCCTTCGGGTTTTCGTTCATGTCGGAGACGAGACACAGTCTGTGCATCCGTCAGCGTGCGGTGATTGACTGCTGCGCGGCGCCTCCTTCATCTGTGGAGCTGCTGTATCATTTCACTGTTCAGCCCACGCTCGCTGCCAAACTTTGGAGTTTCACTTACGCCTGAGGTGAAATTAACTTAAGAAATGTTTTTATGCAAACGAAATGATGAACTCAGCACCGCAACTCACAATCGCGAGAGTACAAACAACAATTGGAGTATTTATTATGGTACACTACGTTGTTCCCCTGTGGTTTTACTTCATTTCTCCTGTTGGAGGTACTATGATTATAGACATTTTATCCCTTTTGGGCTGGGAACTCAGCACTTTACGCCTACCCAACTTGTTTACATTATGAAACCGATGACTAAACCAGGTCGTGCGTTCTAGTTGATCTGGATTTTAGAATTATGTAGAGTTCCAAAATCTGCTCTGTGTGGACTGGACAGTTCCTGACTCCAGACTGCGTGTAGAAAATGCTCTTCTCCGCTACTTTTTCACACCAACTCAAGCAAATTGAAAAAAACAAAATAAAGTCAAATTGTTCTTGTCGATTCCCGTCCCTGTGTTTCCACCTTTAAGGCCTTGTAACCTTTGAAAAACCACTTGGAGCAGCACTGACGCTTTCCGAAGATCAACGGGGATCCTGGTAATCTAACTGAAGCTCCACGTAATCCGATTCAGCAACATTTACAACGATATCATATGTTCTACGCTCCAAATGAATACAAGGAATCTTGACCGTTATCCATTTCCTGCCATTACGCTGCTGGCACGCATGTTAATGAACGATTTAGTGAGTGAGTCATGTATGGTTTGGCATCCGTCCATCGAGAAGAGACAGGAAGACAGAAAACAAGAAAACAGACAGATGCAAAGAGAAAATTACTCATCGCTGAGAGCAACCTCGTGTGGTCAGTTTAATTTGATATGAGCCGAAGTTGGCTGTCACTTCGCTTAGCTCCAAATGCTTAGAGAAATAAATAAAAAAAAAGAGTGTGCAGTCAAAGAGGGAATTTGACAATAAACCACACAGCCAGTCAGTTAGACTGTTCAAACACTCAATCTGTGCAAAATAAAGAAATCAGACGGCAAATACGCCGAACGAGGGGAACATCGGAGAGGAAACTGAGTGGAGATGGAGGGCGAAAGGGCTGAAATAACCCCAAAGCAGTTACAGGATAAATATAAAGACAAAAAGAAGGAGCTGACGAGGAGAAAACAACCGAGGCGACGATAAGAAAGGAAAACGAGATGACTCGTGATGACGGAGTAAGATGGGGAAAGGGACGAGTATAGCCGCGTTAAAAATAAAACAAAGGAGTCACTCTTGCTCCGGCACGTCCGCTCATCATACTGCTCTGGGCATTCATGGCAGCCAGCTGTCCTTTTGGAAAAAGATGGATCATCCTCCAATACGGCAGGGTCTGTGATATATAATAAATCTGAAGATGCTATTACGAGCTATTCATTGGGATGCGCACAACAGCCTGTCCGATAAGTCAGCAAAGTAATTAGGCCGCTGTTTGCCGCGTACGGATGGCAGCGGCGTTTTCGGGGGGTTGAACGCTCAGACGGCACGGCTCGCCACGGTGTTGTGGAGTCTGGCTTACTAGCTAAGAGGTAAAAAAGAGATAGAAAGGATGGACAGAGCGGGTGATAGATGAACAGGAGTGCAGATGTGACACAGACGTCCTTCGTTGTGGCCGACAAAAATGTCAAATACGTCAAGGGTGCATTCTGGGTAAATAAACCAACAAAGCCAGAATTAAGAAAAATTCGGGAAAAATCTATCTATCTGTCTATCTGTCTGTCTGTCTGTCTGTCTGTCTGTCTGTCTGTCTGTCTATCTATCTATCTATCTATCTATCTATCTATCTATCTGTCTGTCTATCTGTCTATCTGTCTATCTATCTATCTGTCTGTCTGTCTGTCTGTCTGTCTATCTATCTGTCTGTCTGTCTGTCTGTCTATCTATCTATCTATCTATCAGTCTGTCCGTGTCTCTGTCTATCTGTCTATCTATCTATCTGTCTGTCTGTCTATCTATCTATCTAACTATCTATCTGTCCATACCACATATACCAGATAATAATGAAGGACTGTCGGACTTGTTTGTTTGTT